>JAUMHA010248481.1:0-15324 GCA_032359765.1 Saxidomus gigantea | reverse complement strand
TCCACAAATTCAAGCTAACATATTTGCTCTTATGGACGGACCTTTATAAAATTTGCTTCAAATCAAATCAAATCGATACATATGCGGGATATCATACACATGTAACAGAAATATGTGTAAAATAGGGTTAATCCCTAAATAGACATTTAACTGTGTGACCTTCACTCTTAAGCTGCGGACTCGGGTCTTGTGCGGGACAAAGCATCCCACTGTGGTGAACAACTGTACCAAATTAATTCCAAATCCTTTGATACAGCAGGATATTATAGCTACACACTGTCCCGTTGTGGTAAACTATTATGCAAAGCAAGTTAATTCAGAATCTTTCAATGCACAAAGTCACAGTGCCAATTTTTGAAATTTAATCTCTAAGTTTGACATTAAACTTTGAACTACGAACTGGCTCTTGCGCATGACACATGTTCCCATTATGTGGACAAGTATGCTAAGCGAATTCAAAATCCTTCAATAAATATGGAGTTCCAGACTAGACAAGCTCATCCAGCGGACGCATGCAAGCATACACGTACACTGAACCACCGAAGTGGTGATTATGCCGAGGTCAAAAAGCGGGCTCGACAAAAGTACAAACTGCGGTAGCTTCATTACATACCTTTTGTTGTATTCTAAATAAAGACAAAAAACTTTAACTGGACATGTTTCGTGATCTTTAAGTTATGAAAGTACTTCTTTCTGAATCAAACGATAGGAACAAAACAATATTCGCATTTCTGCCGAATATTCCTATATAATTTCCAGATTCGAGTAATCGGATATTTTGTTGATTTTATAAAACACCAGTTTTATGAAATCATAAAACCACTAGGTCATAAATACATTTATAGTTAATCGGTTTCAAATAATTGATATTTTAATTGCCTCAATTGAGTCGGTATATATTTTGAAATTAAGTGTCAGTAGTGCCTATGACGGTGCAATGTACAGATTATTTTTTTTTACAATGTGCGACACTGTTTAATTTAAATCTAATATTAATGAAAAGACAACGGTAATAGACAAAACATGATAAATTGTTTTTTTAATTTTTATTACTTAGCTTACATTTTAGGCCCACATTTTTAGGAAAAGCAACATAAGTAAAGTGAAAGTGTTCATACCAATAATTGTCCGTATTTGTGCTTTGTAAGTTGTCTTTACGAGAAACCAACGATACCTTGAGTATTTCAGTAAAATCATACGTTTAAAAGCTTGTCCGGATGTGTAAAAGATCGGCATATGTTTTAGACAGGGACACTTCATTACAAGTCTCAATTGTAAAACAAAATATTAACCATTAATTTATCACCAGGTTATGACTCGGCATTTTTGTTTCTAATTTCTCGACAATTAATGAACATATTACGTACCGCATGTAGTATGTAGTTCACGTAGGACTTTTTGTTTAGCCATAATCCTGATTGCAATTTGAACTTACAGATTTCATGTACTGATCATTAAGCAGTTAATGTACACAGCACCTATATGATACAAAGAAACAGACATATTTATGGACCATAAATGTACAGAACGGACAGCATATGACTGAACAAAATGTTTACAGTAATGCAATGTTTGCATCCAATTTTGCCAAATACACTCTTTATAAAGCTACAGGTCATTGGCAGTCAAGCTTTTGACTCTTCTATCAAGAAAAAAAAAGCTTTGGGCGCTGAAGACCTGGGTCTACAATTTGCTTTGTGGAATAAAGGTCTGCATGGTATTACGATAGGACTTTACTATAGCAAAACCTTAAAACTTGCAATTCCAAACTCCGAAAACTAAAAACACATGGCCTCCAGCGTCTTCGTTTCATTCAAAGCGAAAATAGAACACACTAGTTGAATGCCGATTAATCTATTTAAACTGACCAATATAAGTAAGATTTTCACCATCGTTACAAATTAACACAAAGTTCCCAATGGCACTGATGAAACATCATGAATTCAGAAATGTGCTGCATTTAATGACACGGAAAAGAACATCAATGTGGCTTGTTTGACTTTTCTGTATGACATTTATATAACCTTTTAGTTTGCGTGTCGATTCTTGTGTTTTTCAATTAACAGGGCAACAACCACGCTAGCAACAATCTCATTTAGTAGAATAGGGAACGGAACAGTGCGTGAACTATCCCTTTATAAGTAACAACATTCTCACGCTTCATCACATACAACATTACAAAAAAGTTCAATTTTCCATCCATTGTCTAGTAAAACACAGGTTCTGTAGGACATTCAGAGGAAGAACTGTGTACCTTGTTTCTTTTATGATTTTCCCATTGTAACGTTCTCCTTTAAAATAGTAAAGCTTAAATTTTTGAGAACATTTACTTCCAGGAAACATTGATATATGACACTACGTGAAAGGGTTTGAGCCCTCAATATGACCTTGACCTCGGGCGTACGTGGCTTGGTGTTGTGCATGAGAGACATTCTGTACAAAGGTAACAATCCTGTAAAGTTATATTGAAATTGGTTCATGCACTAACAAGATACAGAGAAGACCCGAAATATAACACTGCATTACAGAGCATGACCTTGATCTTTTGAGCAGTGACTGGGTGGTGTGCATCACTCAACCGTGGGACCATGATGTGAAGCTATATCAAAATCGATCCTTACATGTCGAATACTCAGACCGAAACAATAATGCATTAAGTAGAGTTTTAGCACTAAGTGTGACCTAGACCATTTGAGTACGTCACTGCTTGTTGTGGATGGCACGCTCTTGCAAATATTCGTGTATCGTTCGTATATCGTGCATTCCGTTTGCATTCATCGTTCATTCTTCGTGCAACATTCAGTTCGTGTATCGTGTAACGCATCGTTCGTTCCGTCTGATAAACGTTGCACGCTAAGAATTATATAAAAGTGGTCTGGGATAATGCTGACGTCCAATCGTGTAGAGCCTAAGTCTAAACGTGAATTTGTTGTATCATTGTCCAAAGACCGGAATAAACTATGCAAGAACTATCAATGAAAAAGAAAAAGAATTATTCTTTCAATTAGCTAAACTATCTTTCTGTTACATATTCTTTTTCGCGGAATATTTGTGAGAAAAAGTGAGATTACATCCGGTGAAACCAAAGTTCGTGCAAGATGTACAGATATAAAGATAGTTTAGCATAAAAAGTAACGCTCACCTTTGACAGTTCATTCAATCACGATTTAATTCCAATATAAAGTATCATTTAATATGCACATGGTTTTAACAATTTCATCTAATTAAATGTGCACGAACTTTCTAGGTCTAAGTTTTCAAGACCAAGTGTCAGTATGTTTTATTGTTAGTACCGAATAATCCATATGACCAACGCTCATATAAGAGTTTAGTTATTTTATGTTTTGGGGACAGTGTAAGATATGGAACGTGTCCCGTTACAGAGACACCCCTGGTTTTTTATTATTTACCGATGTACAGCACCGATACATGGGACCTCGGTTTTTAGGTCTAATCAGAAACACCATCATGTATGTTAAAGAAGGTGCGGGGGATCGAACCGGCGATCCCTTGATTACAAGTTATGTGTGTTACCACTGGCACTCTTATCCGCTCCTAAAAATGAGTTGATACGTTCTCAGGATTATTTGGATCACACATGTGTTTACTTATTACACCTTCGATCCCAATTCTTGCACCTTTTCAATATGACTGATTTGAAATATTCCGACAGACTAAAAATTTCAATATGACAGATTTGAAATATTACGACAGTCTAAAAATTGGCAGACGTGCAGCACTTAATTTTTTGGTGTGGATATGTAATTACAGCTTAATAATAAGTACATTTGTATTATTTGTGCCGCTATTCAAGTTATAATTATTCTTATGATTTGTCTGGTTTTCCTTTAAATTAACCATAATTTAGGACTTCAAAGGTGTTTTCATGTTTTTGATTTAGCTCATATTGTTGTGTTATGTATCGTATCGTTCTAATCGCTGATCATTCATGATTAATGCATCAGTTACCGTTAGTGCATTGTGCAATCCATTCGCGTATATTGTCTGTGTATCGGTCGTTATACGTGAGTTCCACTGTATTGGTAAACATTGTTAGAAGTAAGTTTCCCTGCATGTTGAAGATGATATATACAGGAAACATAATTGTAGAAGGTACACAGACAAACGGAACGGCGCAAGACTATAGTCCCCAAACCGGTCATATGCCCGATAAGAGACTTATAAATAATTCGTAACATTTTGAAATCAACGTATTTGGTAATTTGTTGAAAATATCAAAACTAAAACTGTTGAAATAACTACAGAAAAAGAAAAGAAAACAAGTGCCCCAAGCACCCGAATTCACTGTCCACACAAGCATCTGTATTGTGCAGAATAACACTGTTATTGATAGTTAATGTTACTATCTTAGTTGTTGACTAGAAAACCTCCCTTTGAATATTTCCTACATGTAGCATCGAAATTAAGATGACCCATGTACTCGTCTCTTGTGCGATTAAAATTAAGTTCTTCAATGCAGTCCAAACCAAGCGGGTAATAATTCAGATGAAACTTGTTTGCAAACAGTTCGAATCTAGTTGCTAGAACTGGTAAATCTCCGATGCCAAGTATGCAGATTCCACGTACACGTTTACCACTGCAAGACCCAGACCAGTTTTTGTAACGGACAGCAGAACGAACGGTATGAGAACGGTTTCCTGTAAAAGTTAAATATTAACCATATTTGTTGCATATGTTACAATATTTCGATGGAAAGGATGGCCGTTAAACAACATTAAAGTTCGCTTCCGCTTTAGAGTCAAGAAATCTAATAATCGATCAAACTAGTGCCCTTACAAAAATAGTTTCACATAAGCTCTCTCTCTCTCTCTCTTTCTCTCTCACTCCCCGCCCATCCCCCCTCTCTCTCTCACTCTCTCTCTCTCTCACTGTCTCTCTCTCTCCACGCCAATCCCCCCTCTCTCTCACTCTCTCTCTCTCTCTGTCTCTCTTTCTCTCTCTCCATCTATCTATCCCTCTCTCCCTCTATCTCTCTCTATATATATGTCGGCTCAAATATTTAGAGCGGTTAATCCAAGTTAAAATAATTTGCTTTGCAAATCCAAAAGAATGAATTTTTTTTTTTTTATAAACAGCTTATACATTATATGAGATCACAACTAATTCAACAAATAAGAAAGAAATGTGATTTTCAGCCGAAAAGACATAGAGAAAAAAACATGTTCCATTACCATGCAAATTAACTCATTTATATAACTCATTCATATAATTGGTATGTTCAAAATATTTGTATTTTAGCTAGCCAAGAACATTTTTACCATTGACAGGTAAAGTTTGACTTTCATTTTCTATCTCGTTCTTTACAGTTCATTTCATTTATTAAAAGATGTTGGATTGCATTAAGTATTATAAGTATTAAGAGGGCTTCTATCTTAGCTTTCCTTTGAATTTCGATTAATGCCGTACTATTTAGAGTTTTGGCAAAAGATCGAATTCAATTCAATACCAGACACAGTCGTAACTTTTACTTATGCTTGACTTCGCCGATGTGAAAACGATACTCGGTCAGTATAAATGTCTTTGTCTTGTGCAGAAACAAAAGTTTCCCTCGCTGCATGTATCTGTTTGTGACTGCTTATATATTTTTACATGTTGATATATTAATATATTGGCTAAATTAATTATCTTCTTAGTATTGAATTTAAACTGTCATGTTTTGCTGCATTTATTTTTCAGAAACTCTTCTTCCGGAAACTTTGCCCTGACATTTTGATATTGATTAGTCAGGTCTCAGTTGCCTGCCTATGTAATCCAACTCATCTGTGAAATAAATTATCTGTATATGTCACAAAATTGACAGACGGGCCTCGATTTCCATCTAAAGTTAGTGACAGCAATTTTATTATTGTTTTTTGTAAAGTTTGGATAATTGTGTTAATTGCTAGACATTTCCCAAAAAAGTAAGAGCATTGTTACTAGTACAATGTATTTAGTTTCGTTTACATTCATGTATTTTTCATTAAATTTGGTTCAGTTATAAGAAAGCTGTATTTATATGTGATTGCTGTATAACATTTTACTGAGACCAGTATGACGGATCCCAATTTATATAACTCATTTTGACCGACATCAATTGTATTCGTGCATTTCATGTATGCACGCATGGAGGTTACGATTTCTCCATGAATTAATAGAAAGGCGGGAAAATTTATTATTTAAGAAAGGCTGACTATTAGAAAATTGCACACATAGTTTTATGACTTCGGCATTCAAGATGTTATGAAGCTTGATCAAGCTTTCTCCCTCGGAAGATACAATGCCCGTAGTGGTAGAAATATGTATTGCCTCAAGACGATGTCTTTCCTGGAATAGACCGACCTGTTTCGTCAGTAAACTACTAGATAATTATATTGTGTTGACATAGGTATTTCGACATGTCTACTATTAATAAATTAACTGAGACAGGTAAGAAGTTGGGCTATGAAGGCGAGGAGTTACGTAAAGTTGTTAAGAAAGAGCAGGCGAGAGAACGTGACGAAAGGCATAGTATATACGAAGAAGTAAAAGTTAGGATGGAAAGGTTAGAATTAGAAGCCAGATTACAGAAGGAAAGGGTAGAATATGAGGTTCGTTTAGAGAAAGAAAAGTTAGAATCTCAGTTAGATATAGGACAGGTAGAGAAAGATAGACTTGAAATAGAAAATCAGAAGTAATTTTATGCTAGGCAATTAGAAAAAGAGAGAGGACAAGATGAAGGTAAGACGTTAGAGATAGGGCATAAGATGAGGTTAGAGAAAGATGGTTTAAATGAGAAGAGTGTTTGGAAGGTTAAGGTTAGATGTCTTCTTTTGATGAAAATAATTGATTCTTTGGATGCCTACTTGAATGTTTATGAGACTTATGCGTCTGCGCAAAATTGTGAACCAGACATAAAGTCAATTAATTTACCGTTCCTTCTTAAGGGTACAGCTAAAAAGGTCTTTGATGGGCTTCCGTTAGAAGATCAGAAGGACTATGACATATTGAAATACGCTTTGCTATGTCAGTTTGAACTTACCAACGATGGCTTTAAAAAGGTTTAGAGCTAAAAGCCAGAGATAATGAAATCATTGTTTTGTATCTGGCCAGAATTTCTAGGTATTTAGATGGATGGCTTAGGCTAAGTAAAGCCCCAAAGACATATGAATCGTTGTTAGACTTTATGATCAGAGATCGATTTCTAGAGGTATGTAATAGTGAATTGTACCAAACGTTGGGTAGTTTGAAGTTGTTAAACGCTAGAGATGAAGCTGAAGAATCATATTTGTTTGCTAAAGCTCGAGGAGATCCCAAGATGATCGTGAATCGAACCAATAGGGACAGAATTAGAATGACATATGCTCCGCCTCAGACGCCTTCACTTAGTAATTATTATGAAAATAGTGTGAATAGAGCTAGGGGTATTAATTTCAACCGTGGTAAAGGATTTCAGTCCCGTGATGTACTTAAGTGTTGAAATTGTGGACAGTTAGGGCATATTTCTTATAACTGTAGAAGTGGAAAGACAAGTAGGCCTAATGCAGCAATAGAAGAACAGACGCAGGAAGATAGTATGGCAGAAGTAGAGGTAGTGGTAGAGATCAAAGTAGAGGTTGAGGAAAAAATAGAGATGGAGGTAAGAGTAAGCCCGAAAGGTCGGAAAGTGGTAATAACATTATAGAACTCAGTGATGTTCAGGAATTTGGGATTTTTAAGTGCTTATTTGTGTGTGACAGCAGCAGGTTTTTGCAATGATAGGAATAGCATAGCAATGAGAGATACTGGATGTACCTGTGTGATAGTGAAACGGGAGTTAGTTGACTCAAGTAATTTTTTGGAAAAATCCCATGGATGCAAGTACATAGATGGGAATGAACAATGAGTTAGGAAATTCAATGGTAGTCTGAATCAGATGTTGAAACGTATTTGTAGTGAAAGACTGAGAGATTAGGATAAGTATTTAAATTACCATATAAAAAGTAGTACAGTAGAAAGGCTGGGATAGAAGATTTTAAAAGGGAAGTAAGGTACTTGTGTTGTTACCTACGAAGCTTTATAAGTTGTTAATGCAGTGGAAAAGTCCATATGTAGTTGCAGAGGCTGTAAACAGATTAGATTATAAGATTGAGATAGATGGAAAGTTGAAAACATTTCAAACAGATATGCTGAAACAGTATTGTGGAAGAGATAGTAGTGAGCGCAATATACCGGATAGTGGTGTGTTAAATAAGGTGAGTTCAGCGACTATAACGGAAGACTTGAGTATGTATGAAAAATTGTCCTGTGAGATAAATCCTGATTTATCAGTAGAAAAAAGCAGGAGGTAGGAAATTTGTTAGAAAAATTCTCAGATATATTGACAGACATTCCCTGTTTAGCTTATCTAGTTGAACATGACATTCGGCTGAAGATATTAGATCCTTTGAGGATTAAGGGTTATCCTTTTCCTTTTCATGCACAGCCAGTAGTGAAAGAGGAGGTAGATAAGATGTTAGAGTTGGAAGTTATAGAACCCTCATATGCTCTTATTGTCATTATAGAAGAAAGGATGGCAGTATCCGAATTTGTATTGATTTCCGTCATCGAAACAAAGATACTGTATATGATACAGAAACTATGCCAAATATAAACGAGATGTTTGCAAAACTGTCTAAATACAGATATTTCTCTAAGTTAGATCTTGGTAACGGTTACTGGCAGGTTCCTTTGTCTGAGAAGGCAAAGCCAATGACCGCATTTAAAACCTCGCAAGGTCTTTCAATTTCGGAAAATGCCATTCGGATTAGTTAATGCCCCTTCGACACTTTGCAGATTAATGAGAATAGTTTCATAGATGATATTTTGGCATATACCATAACATGGTCAGAGCATGTTGTTGCCCTTACAGAGTTGATAAGCCGATTAAAAGAGGCAAAGCTTACAGCTAGACCGAATTAGTGTTTTATTGATTTGAAAAACTAGAGAGTTTATTGAGTATGATAGGAGAGGTCCAAACTCTTGAATTAGTCCCTAGTAAAGTCAATGCCATACAGAATACTGAACGACTAAGAAGGCAGTCCGTTCCTTTTCAGGGGTAGTCCGTTTCTACCGAAAATCTATCCCGAATTTTGCTGCTATTGCAGTACCATTTACAGATTTGACGAAATACGGTCAGCCAAATCTTGAAGACTTGAGCCAAAGTCAAAAAAAGGCTTTTCAGTCTTTCATAGCTTGTTTGATTGGACCACTAATTTTGAAAAAGCCAGATTTAGAGAAGACTTTTATATACTTAAGGACAAAAGTTCTGTCCGGTTCAAAATTGTTTAATCAAATTTTAATTGTACGTTCCTTTTATTTTTTTATTTGCAAATTTATATTTTGAGACTAATTGCTACATCACAAGGTGTTACGAATTCTATACAAAAAACATTCAATCAAGCGTGACGGCATAAACCATGAATTTCACATCTATCTAAATTGTATGTACACGAAGTTATCATCACAAAAAAGTCAAGTGATTTTTGTTAGCAAAAGATAGTCCTATCGAAAGACGTAAACAATTAGACAAATACTCAACGTATGTTGTTAGTACGAATATTAAGATAGCACATTTTGCGCGTTGTATGTCGACTGGAGGTCAGTGAGCCTATAACACATGTTGCACGTGCGTTTAACGCCAACGAACATTCTATTCGACGTCACGAACATTGAAAATGTGTAAACTGATTCGAAAATGATGATATGCTTATGCTTTTCTAATTATGAATAAAATATCCAATTTCAGTTTTTGTATTACTTAAATTATACCGTACAGAACTTTTGTCCTTAAGTATACTTACACTCTCAATGTATGAAATTTGAACACTTTTTCTTCAGTACTAGTTATACTCTTGACATAAATGTTACAAAGAGGGTAAAAGTGAAGTTATGGTTCTTGTACATTGCACTTCTTTGTTTTGCACTATCACTGTATGAAATGTCATGGCTTTTTTTAATTATACTCCGGACAAGAAAGGGAGAAAACATTTAAATTGCGGACAGGCGGACAGACAAACTGACGGACATACTAGTAAAGTTTTATTGCCAGACTCAAACGACGTTTGTGTAGGCTCAGTAATGAAAGAGAAAGCAAATGAAGACGGTAGAGTTTTTTAAAAAAAGCCCTGGAAAAACATTTCTAGAACTTTATGCAAGTAGTCTGCTATTATAAAGGAATCTTAGGCAATCAATAATTTTCTTAAAAAATTCTACCCTTACCGTAAAAACAGAGAATTCGTCAGATCACATGCCTCATAGTTATCTGTTAGATGGTCCTATCAGTTATGGGTTTTATCAATAGCTGGTTACAACTACAGAATATAACAGGCGTGCAGAACACCATAGCGGACCCTTTTTCCAGAAAGCCTAGTACACACGATGAAAGCAAAATGGGTTACCATTCGGAACCATTCACAGATGGTAGAACATATTAAATTATTGCCCTATGCCTAAACAACACTAATATAAATTCAGGACATATCTCTCGAACAAACGTTGTCCGGATGTTCCAAGCTACGTGACACAGATGTTTGTTTTTAAGCAAAGTTAAGATGCTGAACTACTAAAACTGAAATCTCAACTAGAATCAAGTAATATTACCAAGTCAGTACAGCGCGAGTAAATTCTGTTGAATGTGATCCTTTACAATATCTTCAGTTTGGAAGAGGATTCACATCTATGAATCAAATAGCTTAAAGATAGGAATGGACATTTTGGCGTAAGTTCCAAGTACTTCTTGGCCAGCTTATACAAAGATCTTCACCATTTGTTCGTGCCTGTCTTAAATGCCAATCAGGATACCTAAGAACGATAAAGGTGCCAATTCAAGAGATAGAGAGAAGTGCAAAAGTTATGTTGGACCTATGTGGACCATACCCGACTAGAATAACACTAAATATATTGTCGGTTTAATTTATCATTACACTCGAACGATAGAATGATTCCCTGTACCAAATCAGATTGCTTTAATTATAGCCATTTATAGATAATTAGGCATGTTTCTCTGCAAACTGTTACCGATAACGTCTCCAAAAATGTTATCAACGTAACAAATGAAACCACGACTGCATAAACCTAAGTCACGTAACTAAAACAATCTATAGACCCCCAAGGCAATTCTAAAATTAAACGCCTAAACCGTAGCTTACATTACATTTTGGCTAAACGCGTCGCTGACACGCCTAATCAGTAAGATGTCTACCTAAACGAAGCATTGCCAGTTCTTAAATGTAATTTTAATTCGTCCCAAACATATAATGACGGGGATAAGAAACGCAAGGTAAACTTTCTTGGTGATTTAAAGGAATGTATTAGACGTTATATAAAATAGTATAAAGATCTATCTTTCATGAACAAATGTCCATTCATTCATCAAGTAATGAACTTCTGTTAGCTGTTCCGAAATCAAAAGAAGTAACAATTCAATAAGAAAAAGTTGAATGTGTACCGTCATAAATAATCACAACATGGAACTTTCTCTATGGTATAATAATAAAAACATGAAAACTCTTAAGGAAACACAAGCCGAATATGCTTACAAGTGTAACGATTCCGAGCCCCTGTTTTCTCGTGGGGTCAAAATGCTCGTGTGACAGCGTATAAATCTCAACAGTAGTCCGATAGCCTAGACTAACGTTTTATAGATATAAGAGTGAAAACCAAAGATTGCAAAATTATTTTATATTCAAAGACTTATCGAGAATTAAACAATAATAAATGGTATAAAACCTTACTGTTTTACTTGTTTCTGGTTACTTCTCAAGACCTCAGCTCAGCTTAATAACCAAAGGCTGTACACAAGTTTTAAAGCACTGGTCTTTAAAAGGACTAAAAGGCTTATATCTCTGAGACAATGCTTTCAGTTCTGGGGCTGAGCCCTTTTAGCATATCTGGCACAAAGTCACCATAATTATTTAGTAGGCAGCTTTCAACTTTTCACTCCGACATCCACCGCAGTTCTCCCTACATATCGTATCGTATATTAGGGTTTTATCGTTGGTACCGGTTTCCCACATGACCAGCGCCCCCAGAAGAGGTAAGTTATTTTAGGTTTCGGAGGATAATGCAAGATACAGAAAGCATCCAAATTCCAGAGACAACCCTGGTTCTTTTAGCATGCCAGGTGTATAGCACCCATACATGGGACCTCGGTTTTTGTCTCATCCGAAAGACTGTTAGTAATTTTAGTTGGTCAACCCCGGGAATCGAACCCGCTACCTCGAGATTACAAGTCTCGTGCTCTACCGATTGAGCTGTCGGGCTGACCCTACATACGTTCAAGCTCCGATATTTATACCTGCCGCATCAGTGCATGACTTTCTTTAACCAATGAAAAACATCCTTATACCATACTGAAATGCTTCATATAATAGTACCTTCCTGCTGTTGTATTGGCCTTTGAAATAACCATGATTAGTCCTAACAATGCCACAAGCGTCGAGTGAATAGGATGAACTAGAAACTGGTATTATTGGATTGGTATCTTGTAAAAGTGTCTATAATCGCTCGTAATTAATATTAAGAACTTGAAATAACTAATAAAGATCGTTTGATACCTACTAGAAACAGAGTGGTGTCTGGCATTGACACATTTTTCAAAGTATGTCTGTTTACAAATGATGTAATAACAACAAAGGGAAGTAACTCTTCAAACTACAGATATAAGTATCCGTCTCTTTTAGACAAAAGGGAAATTGTTATTAGACGGATATATAAGTATCACTAAAGCTGATAAGGCAATAAACAGGTAAGTATCATAAAGAAAGCAAAACACATCCAGCTTCATGTATTTAAAAATAGACAATAAAAACACAGTAAAATATACATACAATTTTGAGCATACTTTAGGCTAGTTGAACAAAATTCTGTAGTCACATTGAAAGTTCGCATACAGCGAGCCAGACCCAGTGTGTATATTCTTCTACTGACAGCTCGGAAAGTGAAGGTGATCATTTTTCATTTTCATAAACCCGGTGGCAGGCTATAAACAAATGAAGATGACACTCCTTCTTATGAGTTACAAAAGAGACGTCGCTAGCAACAGGCGGATATCAACGCCATTGCAGTAGACAATGATGTGTTATATAACTTCACTGATACTTTTGAGATTTTGAGATGGGTTGCTTCCGCGACAGTGTTTTCCTCATAATCGGACATCCATACTCTTCGAATTCGCATGTTTGTATAATTCCAGCATATTTCAAATAAACGGTAGTTTTCGAAGATCGTATAGCTAAAGTTTGGTTTCTTTGATGTTTTTACATTGCTTCTTTATATTATGATCAAGTATGTTCCGTATAATGATTAATATTCGATATACTCCCTGTATTTTTTTAACCATATACGGAGATAGTATTTTCAATGTATATTAGGAATATACGAGACATAAAAACGGACTAGTACATGCAAGATAAATAAGTTTACTGTACGGGTACTGTATTTTAACCATATACGGACTAGATTTACTTTTCGTACACTAGGCTTCGTGCCTGTAAAGGTTTTTTATATTCTAATACTATTATCCCATAGGATACTTTGGTGATGTTGTATACAATTAATGCCTTTTAATTTACTACCAGTTGTGTTCAAAATATACCAAAAAATGCATCTGTGACAATTTAACGTTTCCTGCGAATACTCCAGGACTTCCTTAAATTTTGATGTGCACGTTTCCAGGAAGGGAACCAGAACTAAATAGTTTCCATGAGGGCGGGAGGACGTAACCGTCTAGAAACGAAATTTATATGAAGATACCAAGGGCGATCTTATTATTTTAAAAACACTGACAAAATCGTAAAGCCCAATTAAAAGACAGCAGAATTATCTTTCAAGCGAAGCAAAGCGACTGTGCCACCAACTGATGGGACCGGGTCAGTAAAGTAGTTATTGAAATAACTTCGTTACTGTAAATAAACTATACTGCATGAATTAGTTACGTGACGTAAGTTCAAAGTAGTTTTCGACAATGAATTATACGGGTTAGTATCAATTTAGCATCTTGAAATTACCAAGGTAGATTTAGTAGAACTGCAACGGATTTAACTATGATGACTTTATATTATTGTACAATAATGAAACGAAAACTAAACAAAACAAAATAAACAACAGATATAGGGAAACAACTGCCATTTTACTTTTCCGTCTCAGTTGCAAACAAGACACCGAATAATTAAATGTGTTCAAACACAGAACTCGGATGACTTTTTGACAAGGCATACACATGTAAATTCTATAAATATATCAGGTAGGATGTGTACTCGGACAACTGTCAAATATTTCATATAAGTGTCTTGAAATTGTTCAAGGTAGCATTATTCTAGCAGAATGACCGCAGAATGACAGAATAACTTTCTTCAGTTAAACATTAATTTAAAGGATTATAAACATGTCAACATCGCCGCTGTATCAAAAACAGGAAATGTCTTTGTAAAGTGTTAAACAATATCTTTGCAACTCTTATTTAGATAACAATACCGGAAGCTCTCAACGACAGTAAAGTGATTTCAATGAAAATGTTAATTAAATCCCTTACAAACGTTAACAACACAACTAATGCAAAAGCTTGCGCAACATATGACTATGTCATTATTGAAGCATTTTGCTTTGTGGTCATTGGGATAGGGATTCCTCTTTAAGTGCCGGCTTAATAATGGTGTACATTTGTCATCTGACATGCGTAAATGTTGGAATAACAGGTAATTTAAAATGCAACCTGTTAACTGCCTCGCAGTTTAAAAGGCGCAGTTTATTGGTAATTCTTGATTCATACCAGAAACTGCTGTCTGGCTGTAGATTGCACTTTTCAGACTGCTAATTTTTTTTCCTTATTAAGGGATGTTGGCGTGAACAATTGTTGGGGTTCTGTATAATGTAAAAGATGTTCATAATCTAAAAACACAAGAAAACAAATAAATTTGTCTTTAAAATAGCAGGCCCCCTTGTAGAAATTAAAAGACTTACTATTGAAAGATCCCGGAACTTTAAGAAAATGATTTTCATGAAGAGAAGCGAAAAATACTTCATCCAGAATTTGAATACAGCCGTGGCCGTTAATCTGCAGCAGTTCATATTAGTTTCACTACGCTTACACACCTTCCTTTCTATAAAAAAAACCGATACATCTGTCGATACATAAACTGGGAGAATCCATTATAGAATTACCGCTTAAAATAGGGGTGTCGTTAGTACATTCACGTCGTTAATACATGCGCTTAAATTTAAACCTTTCTTTACGTCAAAATGAAAATGTAGCAGATCTTATGTACAAGGTAAAAAGATTTCGGCGGATTTAAGATCACTAGTGATTGACAATTTAGTCAACATCTTTGA
>JAUMHA010248370.1:0-15325 GCA_032359765.1 Saxidomus gigantea | reverse complement strand
GAAGGGCCGTCCACTAATGTTGATAGAACTTGTGGCCCGACCCATTTGCTTTTGTTTTGTTGTGTCATATGTCTGTTCGTATGTACATGTATTTTTGTATATATGCAATAAAATACGATTAAACTAAACTCATTTAGAACTATCCAACAGAAATGCAATAAGGCTACATGGAGAGGTGTGCATACATGCATGCACATGTCATTTTTCATAAAGCATTCGGAAGTAAGCGTGTTGTAATTTTTACATGAATAATCTTCCATATCATATTGTCGCGCAAGAAATGATGACTTTTTGAGGATTTCTTTTGACTTGACCATAGCTCATTTTACTAAACGATAATCCTTTGAGCTAAACTAATACTAAAATGGCAACAGAAAGACTAACCAAGCGAGAACGCGCATGCTCAAAAGAGATATACCTATATAGACACCGGTTGAAGTTCCTTGAATTTGTTTTCTTGTAATCCCTGCATCTTCCAATGCCATATGTGTACATTCAAGAACAAGTCTTTGCTGTGGGTCGACATTAACTGCCTCATTGTCACTCACGCCGAAAAGTTTGTTGTCCCATTCATCATGTCTAGTTAGAGATAAAGAGGGGAAATGTAAGAAAGGAATATCATGATTGAAATAAGCAACTAACTATCATACAAATATTTTTTAACTGACAGTTAACGTTTTCGGACATCCAAAATTTCACAGGCATTATGAACAATGAAAGCGTGTCATAGCAATTGTTATTGTTTTGCGAGATAATATGACAAGGCAGTTTCTCATATCGATGCTCTATTGCTGTTTTCGTTCAGTTTTTATTCTTCTTATTATTTGTAAAAGTCATATTCGGATTGATTATTAAACATAACAGCGTTATATCGGTTTTGGATTTCATGTTTCGTGTTCATCCTTAAAATTTGAAAATATATTTCAACCAATCCTTCGGGCAATTCAAAGTGACTAAATACTGTTGCACGTGCTTGCAATATAAAATTGACATAACAAAATCTATTCATGAACAAAAATTCAAATAAATCTAATTTACCCATTGATAAAACCAGCTTTCTTTACGTAGGTCTTTCCTGCTTCGTCTCTGTTGTCACTGTAAAAGGCATCATTGTTCCATCGGTCCTTAGGTATCTCAACAATATGATTCTCGCTGTTTACCAGAACTCTCCAAAACTCATCAATATTATCAGCCCCTGGAACACGACATCCTATACCAATGATGGCGATGTCGTCCATTCTCTTCTATTTGTCAAAACAGACATATAAATTATAAGTTAAAACAAATCACAAATGTAAATGCATCTATGTTTAGGTAGAACAAAAATAGAAATGTAATATACACAAATTTCACATCTTAATACTTGTATTATTCAACTGCCATGGTGACGACCCGATAACACATGTCTGGAATTATTTTTGTATTGAGACGATTCATGTGATATTATGAAACCTTCCTGATACATTTGATGTGCATGTACCACGTTTTAGGCTTTCTCTACTTTAGAAGGGAGTTTTGCACTATTCCAAAATAATCAAAACGCTTTTCAGATAATGGAGTAACTTTCTATGCTATATCTCAATTGCTTGAAATAAATGCTGTCATTGTCACGAGAGTAAGCCGTGATTAGGTCACAATAGCCCTAGTTCCTGAGCATCATGGCTCCATGGAAGTAGACTCTGAACATTTTATGCCTGTGGAAACAGCAATACACTGAAACTGACCCTAGATATTAACCATAATAAAAGTAAGCTTTGATGAAATCATTGAGAAAAAACGGTCTTACATGAAAAATGAGCATATTCTTGCAAATTGAGAAAGAAGACAGAATGAACTATCAAAGTCTAGTAGAGAGCTTGATACATTACTTTCCATTAATATCATGTCTTTTCGGAATGGATTTGAAACAACTTTAGGCATATCATTCATTTCCGCGATTGACAAAGAGCAACAAAAATTGTACGACGATGCCCCAGAGAGGGCCATGTACAATACTGGAAGAAGAAGAAGAAGAAGAAGAAGAAGAAATTCAAAATACCTATACACCATTTGAATAGGTACCTAGCAGACCTTTTCTAAGTTGAATTAAACAATTGCAGTAAGTTAAGTTGACTGAAATTTCGCCGGCCATTTTCACCATCTTTTATCAAAAGACAGTAACTTTTCTTCTTTCGATTCTATATGTTATTTGCTTTATTGAACGAAGCAATTCCGGAAAAAAAATTAATATGTAGTGAAAATAGTTAACAGGAGTACCATCATAAGATGGGATACATAAAATGTACGGTCTCAAAGATAATAGATCTGCTTTGTTCTTTTGGGCCTAGGTCTTTAATATGGGTTTACATATTTAATCATCATGACGTTGCTTATGTCAAATATCTTACCTGCTAGAGCAACTAATAAACACAGACGTTGCGAACATACATCACTACACCTCGGAAGTTCCTCTGCTCGTGTCTACAAATAATAACAAGAAAAACATAATCCTCAATAGATCAAGTCATCTTTAGTGAAACAAAACATTCCGCTTAGCAAGCAACATATGAAGAAAACTCGCATATTGTAAATAAGCAAAGTGTATTACGCAAAATAGATTGCTTGAACACAAATAAAACATGAATCAAACATAAGCAATGATTTTTTTAATGTAAAATCCCTGAGGTAACTGTTGTTACAGTAGTAACTGTTTTTAATCTAGTGCAAAATATGCATAAAATATTTAGAGGAAAACATTAAACACATTTTAAAGAAATATTTCCCTTTTGATATGACACATTTCAATCCGTAGAATTAAGTTTTATGTTCAAAACAGATTTTATATTTTATCATCTTCTTGCCAAGATCAAAAAAAAAAAAACTACTCAACCGATATGTACACTACAGAAAATCGGTTAATATACGTTAAAGAAAACGCAAACATAAATTACGGAGCCTAGCATCTTGAAACTTGGTTGAAGGTTGGTCATGACAAGCAAATGATCATTTTAGATTTTGAGATCATTAAGTCAAAGGTCAAGATCACCTGGACTTTTTATGAAATAGTTTCTAAGTCATCAGTCAAGCACCAGTCGGCATACATTTTTCAAACTTGATTTGTCATTACCAGTGTATGACCTCTATTCATTTTCAAGTTATTAGGTTTTACGCCAATTTCACAGTGACTTTTAAAACGGTTCCTTGCATAATTTGACACTTCGACATTACTGATTGCATCAAAGGGTGCATTCGTGTTTTACAAACAGCTCTTGTTTACTTGAATACAGTACCGACTGGATGTTTGTAGATACTGGGATACGCGAGTGTGCTTGCAAGTCCGTATATTTCTAAGATATGGAAGTCCGTATAATATGAAACTCTGTTGAGCATGAAGAGGAGTCTTATAAGCACGGGGCAAGGGCTGTGCTGTTTTGTTTTTTTGGACAAAATTATGCATTGAAAATGACTAAGTGATTTTGCAAGCGTTATATATAAATCTTTTTGCGAACCATATGAAATTGTGTTTGAGATGTTTTATTATCTACTATGTCAAAATCTGTAATTTAGTGTTCAAAACGCTATACGTTATTTAAGGACAAAACTTGTGAGCATATTGTCAAAAGATTGAAGAATGGCGTCTGTTATGTCGGTCGCTACAGCACAAACCTGTTACTCATAAGAAATATCCGGAGCATACTTTTTTCTATTTTCAAGGGCCATATAAGTTACTTAGGTCTACTTTAATTATTTACAAGCGGTTCTAAATACACGAAAACGAGAAGAGGTTTCATATATCTGCCATGAGATAACCAGGTTAGGTTCGCAAATTTTTTTTGGATAAAGTGTGTCAAACAAGTTGTCATTTATATCAAACTATAGCTTTGTAGTTTCGTATTATGTATGGTGTTAGAAGTCAAAAATAATTTCTGCTTGAAGTAAGTTGAACATGCAAAAAGCTTATAAACCCTGAGCCAGAGCTACCAGGAGCATTATAGGTATTGTATTTTACACGATCGCAACAAACACTGGAAGCAGACACATCCTCATTTTACATGGGTATATGTCAGCTGAGTCATTTTAATTGTTTTCAGTAATCAATAAATTACTCATGGGTTTACATATAGTTTGGTTTCGCCAAAAGGGCGATAAGTGCCCTGTGAGCTTTATCCGTATTATTAACATCCTGTATATTGCACTATCAGAGTGCTTCTAGTTGCAACAAATCTACTTATATTTTAGAAGAGTGGTGGAGTTATTGTTCAAAAATGTTGAAAAGTATTCCTTCATTCATATCAATTGATGTACACACGTAATATATATTCAAAAACACAAGGAAAAATAACAAAATGTGCATACGAGATATAATGGCAACAACAATAACTAGATGTAATCAAAACCAAGCTACATGTGTATCTTGAGAATACGTCATAGCTATGACAAGGAAAAACGAAATGATGAGATGAGGATAACTGCTATTTTGATGTGAAAAATCACAACGTTAGGAAGGATAAAGATTACACTTGTTTAGATGTATTGGGTTTGGTTGAAAGGATAATACATATTAAATATGTATATTAAATAGAAAAGGTAAAAAGTCTCTTGTTAATTTTAAGTCAGAACAGAAGCATAAAAAACAAAACAATTCACTTTAAAAAAAATAAAACCGAAAGAAATTTAAACTTTAAAGTTTAATAAACAAAACCTTCAGATGAACAAATTTAGAACAGAAACATTCAACATGAATAATTTACTTGCAATATAACCGTGATTATTCGTTGTTGTTTATGCTCTTACTAAACTGCGTTCACAAATGCCCGTGTCTTGTCTGCGCGATTGTACTGACTGCAGTCACTATTTATAGTGCAACATTTTTATTAAGAGAGCTCACTAAAAAAATTTGAATAGCCTGTTTAAGTTTCTGAATAGATAGGGCTCTCTTTCTCTCTTTCTCTCTATCTATCTCTATCTCTCTATCTATCTACCTTTGCGTAAAAGATAGGACTAAGACGATACGTTTGCCAAACTGTTTGAGTTATTGGAGATTAACTATGATTTATGGTTAGCTTATTATCAGACAGTACGGTTTAAATAAATAAGATGACACTGCTGCATGTCGTAATCAAATATGTAATAATCACCTTTATCAGGCCGCGTGCTTTCAAAAATTATGCTTGTTGCGAAGTTGCTAGACATATGTTTTAATGAAATTGAAAACTATTCAAGTATCATATAAGTTAGTTTATACAACTTTATTTAAGCTCGATTATGAAGAAAGCTTGTAGCTTATCGAGTCACTCTCGAGTCCGTGATTAGAAAACAAATCTGCGACAAACGCTAGCTTTTCGAAGTACAACATGTAATATGTTGTTTACTAAGACATTTAACAATCACTCGTCCGGATTGATTCCAAAGAAAGCTAAATAGAAATAAACTTTCTGTATAAATATTTACAAAGTGTGGGCCTGACTGTGCTATCGATTCGGAGAAAATTCAGTGTAGTAAGTGTTAAGAAGCAGCCATGGTCACCACATATGCTTAAAAGGCATCCAATGTGGGTTATATCGAATGAGTAGCATACATAAACAATACAAGAGCCATGGCGGCCCTGTAAGCTCAAAGGAGAAGCTTCTTTTTTGTTTGCATGCAAATTCTTTTTTATTTGATAAATGTTGATGAGAACGGATTCCGTGATAAAAATTGATGCTGAGAGAATAGCTCATTTTAATATGAAATGAGGACGAAAGCTGAACATACTGTAACAGGACAATTAACCTTCAGCAAAACGTATAGACAGACGGACGAACAAACGGATAGAGAGTTGGTCACAATAGCACGGGAGTTGTTTTATATTACACGTATCTAATATACATACAAAAAAGGCATTTGTAATTACGTACAGTTGCCGCAAAATAGCGAATACTAGAATATTTCAAATCAAATTCCTTTAATCAAAGTCGCCTATATATTCAATTGCAAAGTTCGAGAATAGAAATAATTAGGCACTCGAAAGATAGACGCATTGAGGATTGACGCTTTGAAGATTGAGTATCAACATACAAGAAACTCGCCACTATACTTTGTGATGCCCTCAGGGACATAACCAAATTATTAAGTGCATGCGTAGATCTAGGTACGGAATTTTTACTAAAGATTATTTCATTTTATTGGTATAACTTTTGGGCCATACATCTTAACTCTTTAGATTAGATGGAGACGTATGGTAAGTCAAAATCTATACCTTATTGTTCAAAACGCTATACGGGATTTAAGAACCTCAATTTATTAGCGTATCGTATTGGACGATTGAATAATGTCGTGCGTTATGTCGGTCGCTATAGCACACATCTGTTACTGATAAGAAATATCCGGAATTTGCTACAACGAGTAAAGTCCCAGAGCCCAGGTCGATTTATTTACACGAGATCAATTTTCATAAGTATCAAATCTACATTGTCTGTAGATTTAGGAACAAGGCAACGTAATTGCCATACCGGGGCCGTTTGGTCAAAATCCAATATCCCAGCCAAGATGGCCGTCAAATAATAGAAAATCAATATTTTTCAATACCTGTCACAGACTCACATTAAGACACATTCAAGCTTAATTCTATTTCACCTTTGTCATATGATACACCTAATTCTATGAAATGAAGTATATCTGTGTCCCAAATTTACTACTTACACATGAAAATACAGGGGTAAAATATTGCAAAAAATCGTATTTTTCGTCATTGTTTTCGTGTAGATCGTTTTTCAGTTTGTTGCCATTTTTTTACCATGATCGACATTAATCGACAATTGTGATTCTGTCGTTGAATAGAAACTGTCATGTAATGAAATAAGCAAGAGATGTATGAAAATGATAATATCGTTTCAATAATATATAAGTTTCAATTTCTGAAAGTAAAAATGTTTTTCTCCAAAATAAATCTTGCAAGCACATCTTATTTTGTTAATGAACATCTTTTGTTTGTAACTGCTGAATAACACAGATACATTTTGCGTGTAACATAATGTTTTAGCAACCTCTTCTAATCAAGTTGAAACTAACTGATTTATCAAAGGTTTCAAATATTAATTCAAATAAAACGCATGTGTTTACACGGCAGTCATTTCAATATGATCATTCTTAATCCAGGGAATGGAGCCTATGTAAGCAGATAATCTTTGATTAAGAAAATAATGTCGTTTGATTAAAACAGTGCAAAAATTACAATAAAACTTAATATGCAACTCGGAATGCTACTTTGAAAGATCTTTAAGCATTATTTTCGATTTGACATGATGACGATTTTTTACCCGATGTTATCAGAAATAATATTTGTTTAACTGTTTAATTGCAACTCACTTGCTCCGCCACATGTTGGAGAAAGATTTATTTAATACAATCGCATGAACCAAGATAAAATGTAAAATGTGTCTTTCAGCAACATTTTCAAATTAAATTATACACTTGAATTAATTACAAATATCACGTTTTAAACAAATTGAACGGAGGAAACATCTTAGATAAACATAAGTATCAAGAACTAAAAAAAAACAACAACGAAAACTAGAATAATGAGGAATGGTGAATAAGTACTACACACTATTATCTTATTGTACAAATAAAGTTTGTTTTGTTCCGATGTACCTTCTCATTTATGTCTTGCAGTTACAAATAAATTAAATAAATGAACAATCCAGATAATTCTAAGGCATATAAGATGTATGGCCTTGCTTTAAAATTTTCAAACGGTTTATGTAAAGGATAGATCACGAGTAGCCGTTGTGTATGTAATTTGGAGTCGAGCGTAGCGAGACGACAAGTTACATAGACAACGGCTACGAGTGATCTATCTGACTTAGACCACATATAGTAGATTGCTTGTTTTTCAGTCTTCTACAATATAACACCAACTACCTCATTTATTCCGTTGTGGCTAACAAGCGACTAAAGTGTTTTTCTGTTTGCCTCAAAGAGCACGGTAAAATCGTGCAGCTCAGATTTGAAGTAAAAGGGGCGCAAAACTGCGAACACCTGTACCAGTTTTGACAATAGCCACGATTTATTCGTGCAATATATATAATTATGTTATTTAAAACTTAATATGTCAGAGCGATGAGTTGTCCTTGTAAATGGTCAAGGTAGGTGGCGACTTATAGCATCATAAAATAGTTTAAGTTTTATTGCTGAAACTACAGCAAAATGTAGCTGTATCTATTTAAGGAGTTAGTTGGCTGCCTGTCTAGATGGCTTACGTTATAATTGGTTTAAGCGTTTTCAGCAAAATCTCGACTGTAAACAGGTGGCCATCTAATCACCTCTCTTGCGTGGGATTAGTTCAGAATCTTTAGGATCAAGTCTCCGCAAGCCGCTGGCTGCTTTTCTATATAAATAATGCAGAAGCTGGAAATCGCCTTGATTAATCATCGTGGAATTCCTGCCTGGACTTTGGATCGAACCAGCAATCCACGAATTGACATTCCAGTGGCTAAGTCACCGCTTCTCGGAAGCATGAATTTATATATATTTTCTTGGATATATCATATTTGCTTCCGACCAAGCCTCATCAGTAGATAGTAGGCACTGACCTATAAATCGCAACTGGCAAAAGCCTTTACCATTTTTATAAAGTTCTACTTTTTTCTAGTATAAACCGTCTTTCATGTGCAAAACTGCACGTGAGTAATATAATCGAATTATGTTCTTCAACTGGGGATATATTAATTAAAGCAACACGATGTCGCATATCACACAACACAAAATGCTTAATATGTGATCTATTTGTAGACCGTTGTCTAAGAGGATAACAGCTTGTTTTAGGTGAACGATTCAAAAACACAAAGTTTCACTGAGCTGAGTGAGTACCAAAAGTGTTTTTTTACGAGTTTGTGCTTACTCAGTATTAAAAATATAACCTATTTTCATTTCTTTTAAACCGAAAAAAAACATTTGTCTGGCCTCAAAAATATACAAATGATGCGCATGTAATTGTTTTTGTTTCAGTTACTCATTTGATACTCATTTGATACTAAGATAAGAAGAGAAAAGAGTTACTAATTGCATATCTGTTCTAAATCTTAGACAGGTATTGAACCGAATGTAAAATAGTATGTCAACCACGCCTATCTGCTGACAAGTGACATGATAAATGATACTAGTTTGAAAGAAATCGTGTGCAAGTATTCAACCGTTTTTGCTCTTTTTTTTAAATATGAAGGAAAATATATGGTCTATGAAACCGAAGTGAATGAGACAATTCAATATTGGAGAACGTTCAGGGGTCGATTTCATACAGAACCTTATACGTAGACGTGTTTGCCCAAGGACGGATTCGATGAAATGCGGCACTTTCTCTTGCATGTTTAAAAATAATTGTGTATGTCATATGTCAGGTTAAACATTTATGGTTTATATGAGCAATAGGTTTGAAATTTTAAAAAAGAAGCATACGCAGCAAAATATTAAAGTTTGCTAGCTATATGTTAAAACATCAATAACCTGATCGTTTAATGAATTGTGGTTCATGCAATGACGCTAATGAAACGAAACATTAAACAAAGATTGGATGTATTTAAACTTTAAACCGTATTTAAGTGAATCATTCGTAAATACTACACGGTTTTGTAAACACGTAACCTTGGTACCTCAATACTTTTGTCAATCCCTTTAACTCGTACATGTCAATTTGTATTGTGATTAGATCTGACAAAGTGATTGTTATTTACAACAAATACAATACATATACAGCAATTAAAACAAAATAAAGAAACGTAACACTTTTAACAATATGTTCAAGTAAAATTATTCCAAAATAAATGAAACGATAACGAGTCTTTATTTTTATGCAATACAAATGCAAAACAGAATCCATCCATTCATCATTTATTCCTCGTATCGAATCCGTTTTCTGCTGTAAAGTTGAGTAAATATAATTTCCCTCAGCACTCTTGGTAACTGCCTATGAAATCTCAATAACAAATTCTTTTTTCTTTTTCGACTGACCTGGTTTATAGTTAAATTCCTGAATAATTGTCTTTGATATTGAAACATAGGAGCGTCTCCTTTTGAGTGTTGATAGTTTGTTCACGTAGTCTTCTAACGAGTTTCGTGGTAGCATTTATTAGTCTCGAGGTTATGTTTTGTATAAAATGACGACGAGCTCGTACTTGCTATCAAATAGATTTATTCTCAAAACACTCGCGACCGTTCCATCATATCCATAGATAAGATGACGTCCTCAATATCCCTCCTCCTGATATGTATCTTCTTTCAACTGTGGAATGACGAAATTGTCCAGCATTTTATCATACAGACATTTTCATTTCAAAATAGCGTACTTCAAGGCTTCATCTTCTTCGTAGCGTTTTGTGTCAATGAGTTGACTGGCTGTTTTCTCTATCGCTCTTTAAACGGGGCATTTCTTCCTGGCATCGAACTACATCCGTTTACTTTTGAAAGCGTTCATCATGACTTTCCTGTTATTTGGTTTCGTACTGAGACTGGCAGTTCTTAAACGCTTCGTCTACAATGTCCTCCTCCCAACGATCAATATCTAAAGAATCCCCAAAAGTGAGAGATATTTCGTCGTCGCTGCCAAACGTTACAGACATCGTCACCTTAGTGCAAAAACGCAATACGTTCAATTAAATAAGAGTCAGAGTCGTTTTAATAAACGGATCTAAAACTATCTTCTCGCATAGAAGTGTCTGATATTGTTTTTCTCTTCCGAATGTGCATACCGTCTATGTTGTAACATGTTATTCCGTCTATCAAACACTTTGAAACTAATATCGCCTTAAACATCACCCTCAACTCCCGAAAGACAAATGAGAAGGAGTCTGACAATCGTTAAGCTTAATATCTGTCCAACAGTGGTGATGTTTTTGCGTTCATTCGAGGTCTGTTTTGTATTTTCATTCTCTGTAGATAGCCTCTGCTATAATGATTCTTTTGCGTGTCTTGTGGCTGTCCAATATTCCTCTGGAAAATCTACGCTTTCATTTACCCTGGCTTCTTTGATACGTTGCGATTCCAGATCGATAAATACCACTTCAGACTTGAACTGACGTTCAAGCATGCTATTAGCAATGGCTGTTGTATGTTCCGCTGGAAGGACCATCCGTATAAAGAGTTTAGAACAAAGCCATGTTTCTTGTCGAGATACATTCCTTACTTCAATGTTTGTCTTCATTTCATGGCCTCCCAGATATGATTTAGTTAGAATAAAATGTCAGACAGTTAGATCTATATTCTTTAATCAAACTTGAAGACATAAAAATCAATATTTATATATTTGTTGCAATTATATCAGTCTTCACAAGCTTCGGGTGTCCTCCGCGCTATTAGCCTTTTTCCCATGTAAGTCATACTGGTCACGTTTCTATCTCATTTCAACTTCATTTTTACAAACGGCTTTTCAACAACACGTTCACAGAATGGCCGTATTGTTTTACAATGATCAAATACTTTTCATTTAAACTGCAAATCGAATATTTGTATTTTCTTAACTTCTCTTAACTCATTCGAAAATCGACATTGTATAACTGTATTTAGTCCGCATTGAAAAGAAGTAGACATAAGAAAGACGAAATACGCGTTTTAGCGTCTAACTTATTGAGGTTATTTCGCATGTCCTTCCTAGAATGGTAGGTCAGTATTCTATCGATGTTTTACCAGACATTGGGCACAGTTATTTTTGCATATGTGTGAGAAGGCGTCACATTTAATCAAATCCGTCCTCAGGCAGACATTAAATACACCCAAGGTGTTCGGAATGATATCGACTACCCAGTTCCACGTTCTTTAATGCTGAATATTCCGTTTACTTCGTTTTCATAGACCATATATTTATTCATGTATGTGAAAAAAGAAAAGCCAAAACGGTTGAATACTCGTACATGATTTCTTTCAAATTTGCATGCATGTTGACATGCCCTTTTACGTTTAACCGTTTAACATTTTAACAATTTACGATATTAAACATGTATGCAGTCGGTGATGCTTTTCCATTCTTATGTAAGTGAAAGATTTTGTTTCCTGTAATTAACTTCAATACGAAATAAATATCTCCAAAACGAGGCTGCTTATTTTGGGTGGGATTTATCCTTGGTCCTGTCCTTTACCTGAGAAAATCCTTGGTCCCTAATTTATTTTGTATAATATAGTTGATATACTTAATATACAGACAGGGACCGCGCTCAGACCAGACTAAGTGTCATCCGGGACCTTAAAGCGTTGGGATTCAGCGACCCCAACTGCCGGTCTGCCCGCACCATAGAGTATGCAAGCATTGCCGATATCTGAACCGATCAAAATTACTAGCCTGTACTCCCATGAGGCGACTTATTCGAATTAATCATGTTTAGCTCTTATTATTGTCAAAGTATCAAAGACAATCCGAATGTATGATATGGTTATTAGATTTTGTCTTCGAAATTATGTTCAGTCAGCCCGGTAAGCTCAATCGGCTGAGCACGAGACTTGCAATCTCGGAGTTGCGGGTTCGATTCCCGGGGCTGACCAACAAAAAATTACAAACAGTCTTTCGGATGAGACTTAAAAACCGAAGTCCAATGTATGGGTGCTATACACCTGGCATGTATAAGAACCAGGGTTGTCTCTGCAATTTGGACGCTTTCTGTATCTTGCACTATCCTCTACAGCCTTAAATAACTAACCTCTTCTGGGGACGTTGGTCATATAGGAAGCCGGTACCAACGATAAAGCTCTAATATACCTCTATAGTTATTTACATAACTTTAACAACCCATTTTATACAGCGAAATATAAAAACCTTCCCACCACTAACCGGGACGATATCCCGAGATCAAAATGTAATTAAACAAATCACAAAAGTCTGTTGTTAATTAACATAACTATACTTTCAAAGAAATATTCGTTAAAAAGACCATCATCACCATTGCGTTACCACGCTTCTAGGATTAAAATACATTTAGCCGTTGTAGAGATATTCATTATTATTATACGCCTTGTTGCTAAACTTTTTTTAACCGGTTTTATATCTATCAGAGATGTTGTTTGAAGCGACGACGACAGACACAGGATGATCAAATGAACTTACCCTGAGTACATCGTTATCCAACTTATCCAAGAGTGAAACGTGCAATGCAAGTGTTTATAGCACTAATAGAATTCTATCTGTCGTGAAGTGGCAAAAGTGGCAATAGCAACTAGGCAAATTATTGCAAAATCAGTGTTTTGGTTTATATAAAGGAGTCATGACCTGTAACATTGACCTTGTGAAGGTTAAACGTGACGGCATAACTGGGCTTAGATTACAACCTATCCAGACAAAGAAAGAGAAATATATAATTATATATTGTGTACACAAACATTGACGTTGCTAAGTGGCTTATATGTTTCACATGTTATATTTGCCCTGTTGATCTTAAGATGAAAGCGGTTTGCAAAAAAACAAAACAATATAGTTTAATCTCTCTCTCTCTCTCTCTCTCTCTCTCTAAAGTAATGAATGGTGTTGCTCAGCAAATACGAAATACGGTATAGTTTACATCTGCGGGGACTTAAACCGTCGAACAAAAGAAGTTTTAGACTACAGTGAAACTTCGATAACTCGAAGTCGAAATGCTCGAGTTATCGAAGGTCCCGAGTTATCCGAATTCCAGGCATTTACATGGGAAAACATCTTCTTCTATGGGTCTTATTGATTCATTGATTCCCCCATGTGTTTAGACGAGTAATGTCGCCGATCATCTTAAATATTCACCTGTTTGTACCGAATGTACTATGATGATTTTATTTAATGAAAAAAGCCATGTTTATTTCAACGATACCAGTGACTCGTTTTAAAATAAAATTTGTCACATTTTCAAAGAAAAGTTTAACAAACGTCTTCTACAATACCTATTGTAATTTATTCGTGTCATGAAAAAAAGACGAAAATATTATTAAATTATATATCAAATTGTTTACAAATGTAATGAAACATTAATTTAATTTCTTCACACAAAACATGAAACTCGCAGACACATTCATTTCTTTATTTTCATCTTTTTGAATCAAAATAATAAGTAGCTTTATATCAAGACAATTCAGATTTGCGAATAATATTTTATAAAGTTAATCTACTAACTTAAAAGCATCAAACACTCACTCATTGACAAATAACAATAGAAGTTGTTCCTGCTATGTGTCAAAACATACAGATGTGCCGGCGAGTGTGTAAACATATTTATGTAATCAGCGACTTCGAGCTACCGCAGATAAAGTAGTGAGAAAACTACCCGATGGGTCGGGTTATCGAGTTACCGATGCTATTTATGGTAATATGTGGTTAAACGTATAGGAAATAGGGCCGGGACCGACGAGAGACCTCGAGTTATCCGGGGTCCTAGAGCTATTGATGCTCGAGTTAACGAAGTTTTACTGTATATTGAGATAAATAACCTTTATAGACATATTGATATACCGCAATCCCATTGTACAACGAAAATCCAAAGACAAAAAAGTAAACCTTTTGGTCATAAACCTATTCATTCGAATGTTCAAATAGCATAATATTTTATTAGCAAATAGGCGGAAAGAAATTTAAAGGTAATTACACTTGCCAATAAAAACAGGAACAGAAATGAGGAAAGTGTCGTTGATTATTCTATAAATTATTGAAATTTCAAATAAATATGAGACATGTCTATGTTTGATTTTACTGAATCATTGTTAGATTTCGTTTAATATTTCATGCCTAAATGGAGTACACACAGTAATGAACAATACACAATCATGATACTACGAAATTTTGTGCATGATGCATTTTGGTATAAATTATTTGAAACTGGAATAAGCAGTAAATTGGTTAAAATGTTATGTTACTGTATCATCACGTGTTAGCTTGTATTAAGGCATATTCAAATGTGACTTATTCAGATTATAACAACGAGAAACACTCTGACTCGTCGATCCTTTCGTAAACGATGTCACGGTCAATCTAGATTTTAATTCTTTGACAGAAACATATAGATGTATTAACTTTTTATACATATATATGATGTTGTTTGCAGATGACATGGTGTTATTTACCACACATGTTCATCGTCTTCAATCATAATTGGATACTTTATACGTATTCTCTAAAAAGCTGAGTTTAAAATAAAAATGAACAAGACTAGAGATCTGTCTTGATGAAACGAAAATCAAATATTATCTACTAACGAGAGTTTATAAATAGTTGACTTATTTTACCACCTTGGTATCAACATACGTAAATATCAAAGCATTTATACCAATTTTACGCAGAAGATTAGTTGATTGTTGTTTATGTTATAAACATAGTTTATACGAAAACGGAATAGTATCCTTCTTTTTCTCGCAGTGATTCATACAG
>JAUMHA010248259.1:0-15325 GCA_032359765.1 Saxidomus gigantea | reverse complement strand
AGAAGGTAATGCTGTGGTCATGATTAAACATGCGAATGGGATTTGAACCCCAGAGGATCTCCTTTCTTTCCATATTTCTTAATTGCAGAACAATCTGCAGTAATAGTTAAACATGCTTAATGCTGTAATGAAACATTCCACTTATGAGAAGATAGTTCGAGTCTTGTTTTGGTTATGGCATTCTTTGTTTAAACTTAATTCAATCCTATGTTGTTTTACAAGCATTTGAACAAATTGTTGATATAAACATTTCAAGTGTTGTAAGAATTTGCTGACAGTTGCATTGTACAGTAATAACAAAGGGTTTGCAACGATTGATATGCAGGGTTAATATTATAACTGTCAATTTACTTTGGGTTTCAGAATTAATATATTTTATTACATAGTGAAGAGTTAAACATCAAAGGTAGTAAGTAGTTCTGCAATGTTGATACATAACAGAGGTTGTGTGTGTAAATTATTTATGTAGCTATTATATAATAACACCTCCCAGTGTGGCATTAATTGGTGTGAAGAAATTTACTGGTGTCTTCAAGCATTTGTTACATACTTTCTGTTTTATTTGTGCATGAAGTCAACAAGTTACCAGACATTTAAGAAACTGTTTGTATTAAAAGCAAACATTGTCAACTTGTCACATCTTTCTACATCTTACAGTTAACTGTTTTTCTTTAGTTTTCTCTAAATTTTCTATATTATAAATAAATGCAGTGTGTAGTAAATCTTTCTGAATGAAGAAAACATCAATGAAATCCTAGCATCTTTACCCGCTCTCTCTCTCTCTCTCTGGCCCAACAAACACTGAAAGCAAGAGTAGAATTTTCAATATTGAATGTTTAGGAGTAGGAAAATTGTATCAAATCCCAGGTAATGTAATGTACACAGTTGGAGTAGTGCCAACTGACAAAATTGTTTGCCTGAGTGACCCTCCTTGTGCACCTCTATATTGTACTTAAAACCCTTGAATAAACATTAAATGTATAAATGTATTATCCACATTATCTTTGATTCCTTATATACTTGACAAATTGTTTAACATTTTGTCCTAGTTTGTTTACTGACATACTCGGTGGCCTTTATTGTAATAAGGGTGAAAATGGAGAGATTAAATTACTAGAGGTGTATGATTGAAGCTACATAATTCTTGGGGAAATTTATGGTGTTTTTAATATGCAGTTAATTGCCATAGGAAAACAGTATTGCTTCTTTTTCAAACTTCCCCTGAATGATTAAAATATTTATGGTTAACATTGAGAAGTTCTTGAAAAATGACAACAATAGCTTTTATTGCTTTGTCAGATTTTAATAAATGAGGGTGATTTGGGTGCATCAGATGTGATTTGGGTGCAGAAGTTAGTGCACCAGGGAATGACAGTATTAACTTTTGTTAGCATACACTTACGATTTTGTGGTTTTCTAAGAAATAAAAGCATTATTCTACAATGATTTTTAACCTGAACTAAATTATGAGAAATAGTTGTATGGTAACTGATAGCATAGAAATTTGCAGAGAAAGTACTGATTTCTATATAGCAAGGTGCATTGATTCTTGTGACATCTGTTTAAGGTAATGCCTTATTAATTGTCCTTATTGATGTGTTATGTATGTGTCATTTTACAACCAATGCTTGCTTAATTAGTGTTCAGAATGTAATATCTTTGTGAACTCCAAAGTCAGGATAGAAATTTGGTCAATTGAGTGTAAAAAGTTAAAAACTGAGGTCAGTAGGTCGAATGAGTGAACAATCTTGTTAACAGTTTTCATCTGATCTTCAAGAAACTTAATCAGGATGTTTGTCTATGAAATGTGTAAGTGTGAAACTGCCGGGTTCCTTTTAGTGTAGAAACTAAAATCATTTCTAAACCTAGAGGTCATATTTTAGACTCTTGTTTTAAAACTTAGAATGTTTGTATGCAATCTAGTTGAAGTTGCAACTTGTGAATCATATGGTGTTTAAAGTGAAGTTGTCATACAAAAACCTTGCTTAAATTTCCCAGTCTTCATGAAACATGGTTTTTGTAATGTATTTTTTGGTTAGTGGGAACTTAGAACACAGGGCTTAACAACCAGGCCAGATCAAAGTTTGACCTTTACAAGAACTACCTATACCAAAAGAAATTCACATTATTCCCTTCTTGAGAAAACTTTGTCATGTGTTTTTATAAATATTTATTTTGTGTGGTTTTATTTAGAGGGTTTTCCCCTCTAACCATTCAGAAAAAGAACAAATGACTCTTTAATAATCTGTGATATGGTTCCCTCAGTCTGGGAACACTATTTTAAAGGCAGTTAATTCTGTGGTTGTTTGTAGGCGGTTCTTCCTAACTGTAAATCTTGTTCAAAAATTGATGATGGACAAGACATTTTGTTTCATTTTGTGGTTAATTGTGAGTGTAGTCGTTAACACCATCATTAATTCTACCAAATTTTCAAAAATATATAGGTATAGTTAACAAGATACAAACCATTGAGGATTTTCGAACAGAACATTTCAAGGAATGCCTGGTGCTACCTTAATGTGCATTATCTTCAAATATGACAGGGGAAATGTAGATGATTAGATGAGCTGTCTGAAGAGGAGATCTTAAATGTTTATTGCCATTGTCTTTTATTTGCTCATCATTGAATATGGCCGAAATGAAACAAATAATTTGAGACTAAGCAAATAGAAATACCTTCATAAAAATAATTTAAAGTTATGAGATAAATGATCTGTCCTGACCTGACCATCAACATTACAGTGCTAATGCTATTATCACAATTTTATAGTGCAAGGGAGGTAACTCAAATATCTGATTTCTTACCATTAGAGCTAGTAATGATTTTATTCTTTAACAACTACATTTTTGTATATGTTAGATTTTTTAAATACTTTATAAAATCTTTAGCTGAGCTCTGGTAAATTTCAAGTAGATTAAATTTTTTGTCAGTGTGGTTTAATTGTCTTTCACTTTTAAAAGGTATCTTTTCCTTGGAATGTGGTGACAATTTAATAATAATGTTACATACATCTTGAAACTGTTACAATTTTATTACACACATATTTTTGCAGTTAATGGACATTTGTGACAGGTTTATGTAATAAGGTTATAGGCATGTAAATGTTAAAATTTCTGTCTGTAACGCTGAAATTGCATGCATTTACTACCTTCATCATGATATTTAATTTTGTTTACATGTGTAGTTAATTAATATTTTACAGTTAAAATTAAATTAATTATGAATAATAAATTGATTTAATTTTGTCCAACAGCAATTTAAACTGCATAGTTCAATAAATCATGGCACATTTATAAACAAATCTCAGTTGCTGGTTATGTGTGTAATGACCTCTGGTAAACAGTTGATGCTCGCCAGCTCGGGGTGATGGATGTCAGTGAAGATTTTATTGTTACTGTATCTTGTGTTGAACAAACTGATCCCTGTTTTAGCTGTTTGCCCTTTCACCTCTATACGACCTGTCAAAATCTGCCAGTTTGTGCCCTGGAGCAAGGATAAATAGGTATCTATGTAAATAATCTCTGTAGTAGCTACAATAAGTTGGCTATCAAACCACCAATTATTTGTATCAAATAGCAATCGCTGTATGCTTATTAGCTTAACACATATACTGGCTTGATGTATTTATTATACACTGATGTACAATCTAGACTACCTGTAAAGTTCCGCTGGTGTTTTGCTTTCAAAATTCATTCTGCAGAAAAAAAAGTTCTGCGCTGTTAAAGAAACTCTTTAATTTGATCTACCGTATTTACTGCGTTACTTGTAGCTGAGGAAATGTGCAAAGTGCAAAGCTACCATCGTTCCATACATAGTGACTTAAATCTTTTACCCATGTTTTGAAATAGGTATAATTATATGTATATTTCGTTAAGTACTTTTCAGAAATATTTAACTGTTTTACTTCAAACCAAGTCATACAACAGTCAAAAAGTTGTCAAGTACCACTAATGGCTGGGGCTATGCAGCAGTTTGCATTTTCTCGGATTAAAAAAAATGATGACAATGAATGGCAAATAAATAATATATAAGATAAGTAGAACATAATTTTTCGTGGAATCCACCACTAATTGCTTTATATATCTATGTGACTATCAAATACTGCATTATGGCAAATGTTAATGAACTTAGCTACACACAAGGTGGTGTGTTTTTTTCACTAATTTCACTAGCAAGTTGTTTTTGCTGAACTTTCCCATTATACAACAGTTACTGGACTTCCCAACTTTGCCTAAAACATAAATAGTCGAAAGTAAAAAGGTCAATGAACTATAAAATATATGTCTTTTTCACATCCCTTCATCAGGATTGATTACTTGTTCCCTTGATGTTTACAGAATTGTTTGTAACTCAAGTTTCATTGCACAGAGAGCATTCTAAAGGTGATTTTGCTGTAGTATTGTAGAAAACTAAAAAGAACAGTTTTTATATAAAAACAACAACATTTTGGCTTTGTACTTTTGGTGTAGATTGCGGTAATTTCTTAACATACTGTGCATTGTTGTGTACCCGAGACTCTTTACTTCTTAATGCTTGTTTGCTCAACATGAACTATAATTATAGTGTTTGGGGCATATAATATCTCTACTAATTGATGAACAGTCTGATCACTGAAGATACATGTACTATGGAGTTATGGCCCTTTAATTGCCAAAAATGCACAGTCCACACTCTATTATCTTGGACACCTTTAAGTGACAAATTTTTATTAAACTTGGTAACCACTTTAGATGGACATAATATCTCATCCATGTTGGATTTCCAGCCTTTGGAGTTATTGCCCTTCTATTGCTGAAATTTGCTTTATTAGCACTTTCAGTACCTTTTTCCCTTTAATTGTTGAGATTTTTGCTGTTTTTTCAAAATCTGCTGTTCAGTTTTCATAAAGTAGATGCAAGTTAATGTGACTTTCAAATTGTACAATTACGCCACAGGTATTTCAAGATATTTATTATATGGAGGGGTTCAGTAACCAGCTGCATTCGTCCATTAGTCAATCAGTTAGCAAAATTTGCTGAAATATCAAGAAACCCTCCCTAGGTCAGAAAGTTTTTGTCCAATCTTCACCAAGTTAGTCAGGTGTTTAACCACCATCACATTTACCACCAATCTGACAGGTGTATCTCATAACTTGTAACACTTTACTACTCTTGTTTCAGCTAACCTTGGGTGATCATTTGACTTTACTAGCCTATAAAATCATTCTAACAAGGTTTTGTCAGAATAGATTAGGCAGGAAATTAAATGTCTGTATTAAACACATTGGTTGCTGGGAATGCCTCCTTTACCCCACCTACAACCCCATAATAAATATTTTTCCTGAAGTCTAACTTCTGTAGTTAAAATTGGCCATATAATCAGATGTACAAAGAGCAATGTTTGAGATATTTAACTTGTGAGTTGTTTTAATGATCCCTTTCTATGTTTGCTAATGCCAGTGATGATATATTTGTGAGATAATATGATAAGATAACAAGTTTGCAGAACATTTAACAGATAGTCCTGATTTATACACTTTGTTAGGATTCCTCTGATTTCAAAGTAAGCTAGAGCTGTCTGTAAATTCCTAGATACGATAATGTATTGTTGAGCTGTAATAAAGTTTAGTATAAGATGTACATCAATGCTCTAATTGTAATTAGATTCACATTATGTTCTGTTTTGCACCAAAGTGGAAGAAGTTAAACCCTGTAGTAAGTTTGTCAGGTAAAAAAATATTGTATGACACAGCCTCTTTAGTCAGTAAATCTGGACTGACATGCGATTTGCCTGAGAAGGTTAACCAAAATCTGATCATACATGACAATGCTGATTTAAGTTAACTGGTGATCTGTCAGAAGTTTTGTGTATTATCTCCCTTTAAATTGTCATCCACTAACCCTCTTTTCATTGTTGAAATTCGTCTCAAGCCGCTTAATTCAATGACAATGACTCTATTGAGCTACTTGAACAATTTGATGATCTCTATCGGGACTTTTAATGGCTGACAGATTCTTTCTTCAGTATTCTTTCTCCCCGATTTTTACAACCATTGATTTTTTGCATGAAATGTTTAAGGCATGATGCCCGATTCTTTACCAGGTTGTTTGTACACAGGGGCCAGGACAAATTAGGTTTGATTTGATGTCCCCAAGTGTTAGTTGAAGGAAACAAGTTGGTGAGACCTGATTCATGGCTATATTAGATTGCTCTATTAGGCTTTCAAACGTCAGAAAAGATCGACTAGACTGGAGAACTGTAGTTTGAGATGTAACGTATTGATTATTGTTTTATGCTGGGAATTGTTGTTGATGTGATCTGTTTAACTGTTTCTCCAAGATTGATAATATTGTCACTAGCTACGAATAATTAACTTGAAAGCGGATCATTATTCGGATCATTATTCGATGCTTCTCTCAATCTGCTTCGTTATTCTCTCTATGAATTGCAATATTGGCTTTATTGAGCATTAATATTTTATGTATATTACTGTTTAAGAGAATCCATGCAAGAATAAAGTAAACATACAGATAGAGAGCCGGCCTAGCGTGTGTTCTAATTAGGGAAATGTTGTTAATTAATTTCCGATTGTCACTGGGCCTTTCAAGGGCAGTAACTGTTACTTTATATGAGCCATTGTTGATTGTTAATTGGAATTGTGAATCTGCTGGTTTGCAGCTAGTTGTGATTGTTTTGTTGAAATGTACTGCTGCTGCTGCTGTACTGCTGATGATGGATGATGATGATGAGATGCTGTTTAATGTGATATTGATGATTTAAATGATGATGATGATAATGATGAGTCTGCTTCTCCTGATAATGTAATGATAATTTTACAATGTAATGCTACAACATTGTCCTTACTACTGTCATACATTTTGGTCCTGCTAGTGATGCTGCTGCTGCTGCTGCTGCTGTTGATGATGATGATGACAATGAAAGAAGGGATATCAGGAGGGGCTGCTTGGTAGTAAAAGCATTTGTACTAAGACACTTACATATTAATTTTTAAGTGTTTTCTAAGTGTTAGAAATTGTGTGTTACCAAAAAAGCAGTTATAGGTAACTGCTGCTGATGATGATGAGGATGCAGATGATGGTGATGATGATGATCACAATGTTTACGCGCTGATTTTATTGCTATTCCTGTCATTAGAAAATAATGGGCTGAACACAACCTGCTGTTTTAATGATCCTGTGCTGCCCATTATCATTAATTTCAACTAAGAAAACATTTCAGTAAAGATAATACAGTGCATGGAGTTCTTCAGCAAAAAACTATACACTGCTCTAATAAATGTCAGGTTGGGTTTCTTTTCAAACCAGTTGAACTATTTGTTTACTTGATTGATGTATAGGGGTTAACAATCTTGATTTCTTGGCAACTATTTGTAAACATTGTCGGTAAAGAATGAAAATAATCATAGTTTCTCTGTCTTATTGTAGACAATACAGCAAAACATCTTGGTGGTTACAAGTGATACTGGTCATCATTCCCAGGCTCCATGCATCTATTGACCCTGGCCCAGCACTGGTAAATTAGGGACAGGTTGAACTTAAGTTGCAAGTATGGAAATAATAACTCACAGTTTTGGTCTTACTCTGCGTATTGCTGGAAGTTGAGTCTCCAAAGATATACACTAAGAAGAACATTAGAATTGTAGAATTTATTGCGATTTCCTTACAAAAGAAAACAAAATTAAACTTACATGGACTAACAACCAATTCAGTGCCAAAATTGTACAGTTATTCAGGTATTCAGGTGTTGGTTGTGGTAACTGAATGAGCAACTTGCCACACTTGCCACAGATTTAAGGTGTAATTTCTGTATAAAATGCTTTAAAATATACAGTCTGTGGTTGTGCAGACTTAGTCATAACATTATTTACAAGAATTGTGACTTTTTGTACTTCTAATCATGTAACACCTTACAAGGTACATTACCAACACCTTGACATGCTGACCTAAGCACAAAAATGACTTATCCAATTGTTTTATATGAGACAGCTTGGAAAAGGAACAAACACAACAGATTGTCAAGTTCAGTGATCTACTGCACAGTGAATAAACAATACTAAATTTTAATGTCTCAGTGGTTTGTATGGGATGAATTACAGCATCTCTCCTCATTGTGAAAGTCCTTCAAATGATTCACTGGCTGATTGATTTATCCAGATATTTTTTGGTGTTTAAAAAGGGGAGCTAAATTACAAATAGCTTTACTTGAGAACTTTAGCATTTCATCACCCTGACAGGCAGGTTAGATGAGAATCAAATGATTGTAAATGGTGAAGAGGTTCTCACTGTAATGCCCCATGCAATTGGATGCCAGTCAGTTATCACTTTTTGCATTCTTTCCATTTTTTTCTGGAACATCATTGTTTACTTGTTATGATGCAGACTACTTTACTGTTTTTTCCCAGAATGCTTCAATATTTTGACACGTTATGACCTCTGACCTCTGACATGATGCTGTGGTATCAAAGCATTTATCTACTGGCTGGCAAGATAAATGGATCCCTGGGGAATAAATAGGGAGCTTCTGAAGTCAAACAAGACCAGGAAATTAATCAAAACTTACATAATGATCCATGATTGACACAAGGTCATGCTTGATTTGACCTTCACTGAAAGGTCATTTTGTTCACTACAGTATTACTGATATACACTGTATAGTTAATTTTGCTGATAAATTGATGATGCAGTGAATTATTTTGCTATATAATACTAAGTTAATCCTATGACCTGGTTGCATGAAGGGAAGTAGGAACAGTTTACCTTGTATTTTGTGTGCTGCTGTCCCAAAGTTGTTGAAAATGTCACATATTTTGATGAGGATGCCTAGTCATAGCCAGTTTGATCTTCTTCAATACCATAAAAGGTTTGAATGGGTTTAAAACTAAGATTTATGGAAATTAAAATGGACAAAGTTTTCCTGGATGTCTCTGTAACACAGATTGCTTATTTAATTGAATGTCATCTGTATTAAAATCAGGGCTTGTAGAATTGGCATAAAACCACAAAATATTTCCAGAGGACACATTTATTGAGAAGATGCAAGTATCAATTGACAGTTTTGCACAATGGTCGTGTTTTAAGAACAGCAAGAAACAGCGTGCTCCCGGCAGCCACGATCAGCAGATTTAATGTCGGATCACATTTATTGTCCTAACTCAAATTGATGGATAATACTTGAAGACCTTTGTGCTTCCTGGAAAATCAATTGTATTCATTTTTGTGTCAGCACTGATGCTCTGCCTAAACATCCAATATTGAAGGAGAAAACAAGTTCTTGAGCGACTAAGCCGCGGAGAATCAGCGCAGCAAAAATAAATATCGGTTCATATTATTGTTTAGCAGACTGAGTAGATACTGTTCATATAAAACCATGTCAAGTCATTATCTGCAACAACAGTTTGAAAGTTTTTAGCATCTAATAGACTAAAATTAGCACATGGGAAGAGTGAGTGCTGATTCAGCAGCCGGGTGATGAAACCCAAATTACCATACAGCCTCTGTTTAAATCTGACTTTTGCAGAATAAGAAACAAAATGCTTGTAATAATTCCACCAAAATATTCAAGCAAACAATTTAAATTCTCATCAAAAAAGTTCTTGAAACTTGGTGTCGCAGATTAAAAAAAAAATATTGCTAAGCCCATAAAATTATTGCTTTGCTGATCAACACAATATAGGATTGGTGTTTCTATTTTTGAAACTCACACATTTTCTGAACTGTACTAAAACAATGTCTGGAGGTGTACCTATATATAATATGAAGGCTCAATGTATGATGTCTGAAAAAACACAACAAATAAAGCACTTATAAATTTTGCATAGTTCACTAAATCAGTTGTTAATAGAGGATATTTGTCTCGGTATCCAATAACCTTAAAAGCTTCTCCTATAGCTGACCTTACTTGGATTTATTATCGCTTTAATTTCAAATTGCTGTACCTTTTCAGTTTCCTTGGTGACAGAAAGAGAAAAAATTGACAATATGATGTTTGAATTGAATGCGACAAAGAGTGTTTAATTGTGGATGGTCCATCAGAGCTATTATAGAGTTGTAGGATAACAGCGCGCTGAGATTATTGAATAAATGCTATGAGGTTGCTCTCTCTTTAAATGACAAGTATCAACAGAGACGAAAACAATATTGATCAAAAATGTATAGAATGACGTTTGGAGCCTCCTTTTGATTCACCGAGATGTCCTGAATTGTTAATTAGTCTGAGTGGCTTTGAAGGGTTCTTTAAACGGTCCAGATGATACGCATGTTGCTATTATGATTTTATAATGTTTTTAGTTCCTGTTTAAGTAGATAACTGGGATCTGTAGGTAGTTGATTAATGTTTAAGTTTAAAAGATTAATTTGATCTGTCTGTCCTTGTGTCTGTCCATCTATTAGTTGCAAAGAGTGTTTGTTTTTTAAGTTGTTGCAAAGCCGATGTTAAAGGTACTCCGACATATTTTCAAATATTCCATTGACAAACACTGCAAAGAAATTAAAAGATACTTTAGAAGATAGAGTGTGAGTAATGATACTTCAATTAAAACCTTGGGCCAACTAGACAGATTGAATAGTGAAAGGGAGGTAATTAGTTCAGTGAAAGGGTTTCAGTTCTTCATTGCTTAGATTTATTATTGTTTTCTGGGTTGTTATTTTATTTGCTTCTTACTTTCTCAATTTTTCTGTGTAAAGATTTCTTTAAGGTAAAGCATTTATGTTAATTTAAGAATTGAATCAATTACACACTACTTTTCTTTGATTCTCAAATCCGGGCATCTTGGTACAAGCAGTTGAGAATACAAAAACTACTTACAGCATTCCAGGTTGTCATAGTAATTTTTAGATCATTTTTTCGAAGAAAAGGGGAGCTAATTCCTACTTTCCTACTCAGCGATTTCAGGTGCCACCCCTTAAATTGGTTATGTTTTTTGTACCACCCCACTTTATTTCAAAACTATTAGAGGTATTGCTTTGAAGTTTACCATACTTGTTTACCATCATAACCTCCATCAACAGACAAGACTACATAATTCTGTGAAGGTTTTTGTCAAAATTATGGCCCTTTTTTTACTTAGAAAGTGCATTGAGCTTGGTTAAGATTTTCATACCACCCCACTTTATTTCAAAACCATTACAGATATTGTTTTGAAGTTTACCATACTTATTAACCATCATTACTACCACCCACAGACAAGAGCACATAACTCTGTGAAGGATTTTGTCAGAATTATGCTCCTTTTTTGATTTGCATACATAGAATATGGGTAAAATCCACTTATTGACTTAACCCTTTGAGATATTGCTGTGAAACTTGGAACACTTGTTTGCATCATGACTCATTTGTAGGCAAGAGAAGGTAACTCTGTTAGTAGGTTTTTTTTTAAATTATGGCCCTTTATCAACTTAATCTCAGTTAAGTTTTTAGTATCAGTCCACTTTTTGACTGAACTGTTTGAGATATTACTTCGAAAGTTGGAAGACTTGTTTACCATCATGATTCCTAAATGTAGGCAGGAGAAGGTAACTGTCAAGGATTTCTTTTTAATTATGGCCCTTTTTGACTAAGAAACTGAATTAAATTTTTCATTCTTGTCGAGTTGTTGACTTTACCATTTGAGGTAGGGATTGGTCAGAACTTATTTGTTGTTTATTATCAAATCATTGTTAATGTAAACATTACAGCTGAAAACTGATAAATTTCCAAATACTAATAATTATGTACAGACATTAAAAGTGTAATCTGTAAGTCAGGAGGTGTGCTACTACATGACTAATGCTTTTTTTAACTTTCCTGTATGACACAATTTCCCGTTTTATGAAGTAATATTTTTTTACGTTCTTTGATTTTAGCCTATAGGTAAACTGTTTAATCTTGATTTGGTATTTCAGTTTCAGTTTATTTTTAGAATTACGGAATTTGGAGGTAGTATTAAACCAAAAGTCAATACTTTAACCAGTTACAACAGGTACTTCCATAGACAAGTATGATATATTTAAAGACAGGTAAATGTTTAAAACTGTGCCAGAATTATTTATAAAATGTTACTAACTTCTGAGAGTTTATTATAATGTTTTTGGCAAAGTGATATCATCAATTGTTTATAACTGTTTTGTATCTTTAAACTTATAAACAAAAAAGAGTACGTTGTAAACAAGGCATTAAATGGTACCAATTGACTTCTATGTTTTGAACACTACTTTAAAATTTATCTCTTTAATTACATTACTTTATTTATAACGCTTTAATTAATTTAATATTTCAAAAACTACCAAGTTTCAGTAACAAACTGATTTGTCATATAAAGTAAAGACAAATATGTAAATTACATGTCTGATTACCAGTAGACATATAAAGGAAAGCTGTGATTGAACAGATGGAGACTGTGTCAGCTGTTTTACTCACAGGACTTTGCTTTGATTTCTGTACTGATCATTACTTTAAAAGGCACCAGTACTCTGTCCAAAAGTCAGTTTAGATTAATTTGCTGGTTGGTACCTAGGATTGATTCCTGGTACTTTGAATTTGTTGCTAGTATCTTAGATTGATAGTTTGTATGCTGGATTGAGGACTGGTACCTTGAATGGATTGCTGGTTTTTTTTCGATTAAATGTTTGTTACTTTTGATTGATTGCTGGTATCATGGATAATTTGCTGGTATCAAGGATAAGTTGCTGGTATCTTGGATTCATTCCTTGTAGCATAGATTGATTGCTTGTATCTTGTATTGGTTACTGGTATCGTGTTTTTTTTTCTGATACTTCAGAGTTGTTGTGTGTGCCTGGGAATAGTTGCTTGTACCTTGGGTTAAGTGCTGGTACCTTTGACTTTGAATGCACTTTTGATTGATAAATTATAGCTTGTACATTGAATTATTAGTTTGAACTTTGAATAATTCCTGTGTTCTTGGAATGGTTGCTTGTGGCTTGGATAATTTGTACATTTAATTGATTGCCGGTACCTTGGGTTACTTTATGGTACCTAAGATTATTTCCTGGTTCCTTGGATTAATTGGTTGTATAAAACATTGCTGCCATCTGTGCCTTGTTAATGTTTGCTAGTAGCTTGGAGGAGCTGGTGGCAGCTTGAAGTGGTTGTTGGTACATTTGGGTGTTTGTTGGTACCTTGGAGTGGCTGGTGGTATCTTGGAATGGTTGTTGGTACATCTGAGTGGCTGGTGGTAGCTTGGAGTGGTTGTGGGTACATTGGAGTGGTTGTTGGTTATGTTAGGTGGTTGTTAATAATTTGTGTTGCTTGCTGGTTGCTTATCCTGTTGACTATATTGTTTCTTTTAGAACAAGAGGGTGTTGGTAAATTCCCTTCAACAGTGCATTTATGTATTTTTGTAGTGTTTATGAACTGTAAATCATAAAAAAACCTTAGCCAGGCTGAAGGCAATGACTGTATTGATGCAACTCTTTGACATTTATGTGCAGAGACCACACTAGGAGTTGTTTCTTTTCATTTGTTTACACACTTTATTCTTTTAACTTGTTTATAGATTTTCAAACACTCCTTCAGTTTGCCACAAGAAATCCCAGGAATTCTCTTTCGCATAAAGTTTCATTTTGCACCTCTTTTGCTTATGGGAAGGCTGCCAATAATTTTGACTTGTCTGGGATGAAGAAAAGAATAATTTTCCCTTGAACAAAACACATGTTTTTTGCAGAGTGATAACTTAATATATGCATAACATTTATGTTGCTTTCATAATTATGCTCTCTCTTTGTAAGATATAGCTTTCAGTTAGGTTGATCAGTGCAGATTTCCGCAGACTGCAGCAAAACAAATTGTGCTAATTGCTGTTAAATGGCATTGGTTCAGTTAAGACAGTGAAGATGAAATGAGAGTAAAATGGGGGTGGTGATGGAATCTATATAGCTTGTAGGAAGAGGGTTAAACATGGAAATTGTAACATTTCAACAAAAACCTTATTTGGTTGATTTATTAATGAGTGAGAGCGCTAAATGTATGTGGTCACTTGAATAGACAGCCATCATCCTTTGACAGCTAATAGTGTGTTTTGCTCCAAGAAGTGCCATTTTGTCTGTACTCGGTATATCTTGAGTTGTTTAAGGGTTTGTATGCAGCTCTCAATTTAAGGGAGTAAATGTTGAAGAAATTCACTCTGATGGAAGACATTATGCCAGTTCGAAATACCAAAGTTTTCATTCAAGTTTAAGATTTTAAATGTTTTAAAAGCAAGTTTTTATGCATACAATTTAAGTGTGTTATAATGTTACCAATGAGGTTAGGGTGAACGTTTTGCACAGTATTTATTCATACTTTCTGACATCCATTGTCAAAGTTTGATTGATTCTTTTCCTTTAAAAGTTTTGCAAAAACTGTAATTTGCAAATATGTGACTTTGTTTCCTATCAGACAATCATCTGTCAGTTGAATCATTGTAAGGTAGCAAATAAATGTCAGCTTGCTTATATAATTATGTGCCCCCAAAAAATTATAAAATAGCTTAATGTTTATAGATAATCTTTATTGTAAATGCACACCATGACATTATGTGATAGAAATTGTTTTGTAAACTGTTACTTATGGTTAGATTTTGAACCCCCAGCTTGCACAGGTGCAGAAAACCCCGCACAGGTAAATAACACATCTAATTAACTGATCAAAGTCAATTATATACCATATCATACTGTAGGTGTAATGATACTCAATAAACTAATTTGTTAAACATAATCATTGATGTTGTGGCTGAAAAAAAATCCAAATAATTAAGTTTTCATCTACATTGCTACATCTGTCATTTTGGATTGGGTTTGTATGATGTCCAATCTTCTTTAAAGGTCTTTGGTAACTATGACGCTGCATTCTCGCACCGTGAAAGACGGTCAACTTTGGAGCACCTTGGTCCCTGTCCCTATTTTCTTACAGCTTTTATTCCCTGCTAAAATTGAAGTAATCCTGTAGGTATGGGGTTGTATATTAGCTGTAGCACATTGATATAATATCTTCATTTAGAGCATGTACCAAGAAGCTAGTTTTATAGCAGGTTTTTATGCACATTGTCAATTTGCAATGTTGTAAGATACAGTAAGCATTATAGTGCTAATTTTACAGGACAGTTTCAATCCTGATACCAATTTCATTGAGATTTCAGTGACCTCCCCTGACAGTAGGTATCAAGGACAAGTGTGCGATTCTGGTTACCTCCCCTGATAGTTAGTGTTTTGACTTCTTATTTGCAGATGATTCTAGACGTGTGTTCACTGCCTGTTGTATCTATATGCTGTATGACGGTTCTGTATTTTTTCAGGTCTCTTGTCTACATGGTGTGAAGAATTGGGTCACCAGTTATTAGTGCGACATCAAAAG
>JAUMHA010248148.1:0-15326 GCA_032359765.1 Saxidomus gigantea | reverse complement strand
CAAAACCAACCAGTGTCTACGCCCTTGTCGAATCCCACCTGTTGCAAGCCCTTTCACGCTTATCGGTAGTTAGACTCTTTTCAAAACCAGCAAGCGATAAAGCCTTTCTTGAATACCATCAGTACTTATGCCCTTTTAAATTTAATCAATAGTTACGCTTTTCCCAAAATCAGTCAGTGACCAGGCCCTTCTCAAATCCAAGCAGTACCTAGACCCTTGTAAAATTAATCAGTTGTTAGGTTATGGTAAAAACTGATCAGTGACTAGGGTCTTATCAAATCTCATTAAGTTTAAGGCTTTTACAAACTTATTGGTAGTGAAGCTCTTGTTAAGTCCATGCAATAACTGTGCCTCTTCATATTTACAGGAAGTTAGCCTCTTGCTAAATACGTCCAATAACTAGACCTTTCTCAAACTTATCAGTAGTTCCGCTGCAGCAACTAGGCCCTGTTTAAATATATCGGTAGTTGGCTTTGTAGACCAACAATAAATGGCTTGGCCCTTTTAAACTTATTGGTAGCTATGCACTTTTAAATCCAACTAGTTACTAGGACCTTGTCAAATCCAATCCATAACTAAGACTCTTCTAAACGTACTTTTAAATACAACCAGTGACTAGAACCTTGTCAAATCTCATCAGTAGCTGGCCCCTTTTTAAACTTACTAGTAGTAAGACTTTTGTCTAAACCAACCAGTGACTAAGCCCTTGTCGATAACTAGCCATCGACTAGGCTTTCGTCAAAACCCACAAGTGACAAGACCCTTTTCAAACGTATCGGAAGTTTTTGCAAAAACAATAAGTGATTAGACTCATGCCAAATCCCAGCAATAACTATGTCATTTCAAATCGACAGTTAACAAGCCAGCCACAAGGTCCAGGTTCAATCCCACCAGTTTTTACGACATTGGTAGAAGTAACTTGTAATTAGGCCCTTTTCAGACATGTCCTTGTCGAAACCCGCTATCACACATAATAGATATAAAAAGGTGACACATTCGTATAGTACAGTAGAACGTCAGAAAGGGAATACAAAGATGTATTAAGAAATAATCCATTCTATTCATCCATCAATCTTTTTACATGTCACAGTATTTTAGAAAAATCCGATTAGGTATTAATGGAAGCTCATAGAAAAGTGAAATATCTTTTGACCATCTTAATACTCTTATAATTGCTCTTCGGATAAAAACCTTATTTTGAAAGTCTGCAAAGTGTTCCTGCATTTGTTTCAGGCATTAGTGGACAAACTATTAGTATTTTTCATATGTAAAGTACATGAAGGAACAGAATGGATAGTTTCAAGTTTTGTGTTGTTGGGAGCTTATTTTATAGGAATAAGTTCTTATAAGAGTATGTGGGAATGTTATCGTCTCAAACAACATAAATAACAACTAGACTTGTTTTTTTTTCTTTAAAAACGCATATCACCCCACTGAATACACATAGAGGAAATTTAATGTATAAGTTATCTTGACCTTTGGGTCATATGTATATAAAATAATTCAGAGGAAATAGTTTTCAAAGATCAGGTCACTCATTGTGACCTTGACCTTTGACCTTCTGACCTCAAAAACAATAAGGATTAACAGTCGTCATATGAAGTTTGAAGACTGTGTGTCAGCTGGATCTCCAGTTAGTGAGCGGGAACTATTTTCAAAGTTCGGATCATTGTGTTTTAAAATCTACATTTATGTAAGCATTAATCAATATACAATGTAAAATTAATCTATGTTCTTACACGGTTATGTAACAAAAGACATGAACTGTATTCATTTTTTCAAACGAAATTTCCCGGAGACAACATATCGTGCTTAAAAAGATATGTATAAACTATAAACTAACATATATATATGGTTTGCCTTGAGGTCCAGATATTGATTGGGTGACTTTTAGTTTCTTTGTTGGGGCCCCACGCTTTGTTTTCACTTGGTAGTCTAGCGAAAACTGGTACTTGCTGACTTGCTTGAGCATCCATTCTTTTACCGAATGGTGGAATAGCAGTGACTTCCTCGATTGCCTTTGGAGTTGTACGCATTGCCCCATTAATGATTCTTAAGGTCTGAATCTGGACCTTATCCAGCACTTACTGATTTGTCATTGCAGCCGTCATCTAAGCTGCTGAGCCATATTCAAGGTGAGGTCACACTGTTCCCAAGTATACTATTTTCAGTATCCTCTCATTTGCTCCCCAGTTAGTGCCAGCTAACTTATGTAGTATCGCTAGCTTTCGATGGACCTTTGTTTCAGTTTTTGTAAGATTGAGCTTCCATGTACCGATATTCCGCAAATATATACCCAAATGTGTTGCCTTTTCCACTTCTGTCAGATGAATGCCGCTATTGTTGATGGTACCAGCATTCTGCTTAGGTACAGCATGAATAGATTTGTACATTACTTTTCTGTGTTCACCTGTATGCACCAGTCGTCTGCCCATACTGAAAGCATGTCTGCCAATTGTTGTATCCTAAAAGTAGCAGTTTATGCATACTCTTCTGGACACCAAAGCACAAGGTACTGCTTTGACTCGTCTTAGAAAATCGGACACAAAGTCATTTATGAAAAGAAGAAAGAAAATGAATGACAATACACCTCCTTGTGGGACACGATGTCGTTGTAAGGTATTTCGACTTTGTATCCCATCAACAGATAAGAATTGATCTACGTGCAAATTGTGTTTCCGATCCCATTCCGTAGTACCTTTTCAGGGAGACCGTCAGTCCAGACTTCGTCGAGTTCTCTTTGGGGATCATTCCAAGTAACAAGTGTACTTTTTTATTCTTGAAATGCATCTTCAGTCTCATGGGCAAGGTATGTGGTCTGGTCTTCCGTGGAACGGGAGTGTGTGAAGCTAGCCTGGTTGGTCTCTAAGTACCACCCCATTCGCTGATTCACAATGCTCTCCCTTGTTTTCCTAACCACACTGGTTAGACTTAAGGGGCGATAGCTAGAAGCCTTATATAGTACTAGTATAACGTTAGTTATTTAAAAATATGTTATCTCAAGCGCATTGTTCGCGCGACTAAGGCACCGTGGGGGTGCTGAAATTTCGCAACATTACATATATATGTAATGCATTATTTAATACACATCTAAACATACAAAGGTACCTGCGACAGAAAATGTTAGTTAAATTTGGCATAATTCTGAAATGCGTGGATTGCTATGCGCTAATTGTGAAGCTACAATTCATGAAAGCAAATAAGATGCAAAAGGCAGAAAAGAAGAAGAAGAAAAACAACAACAAATAGTTATTGTATAGCTGAACAATTTGGACATAATGTATTATGGTCCTGAAAACATGCTAAAAGCACACTAATACATATTATAGATTTGTATTTCAAAATATATGCACTAATAAACTGCACGAAATTACAGGGTTTGAATAAGATAAACAGACCGAAATAAAAATAAACTTAGAATATACTTAGATGGCGTGTCATTGTCAAAATGGTATTCATCACGTTCAATAAATAGAACTGCAACACAGATTCATATAATTTAGTTATAGCTTTGGTAATATTTATGTTTATTGTTTCAAAGAGTACGATAGTAAATCACCATGTAATAGCATCTTCGTAAAGTAGTTTACATATCGTTATTCGTTTATCTGTTTTTGGCATAGGCACTATAAGCCCGTAGGCCATAGTTAGCATGCTACATTTCAAAAATCGTAGACAATTTAACTGTAAAATGTACTGATAACAACTGTAAAACTGCGCTATGAGAAAGTAGTGAAATATAAACCAGATCAAGCTGCTGTTTGATTGTAGCATATGATAAGAAATATTACAAAAATCATTACAGACAGCTTCAAACGATTGCAAAATAATTCATACCTTACGGGCTCAATAACATAGTTTTTTCACGTTTTCAGAAATTACTGCGCTGTTAAGGTAGGGAACTTCCTGTTTTATGACCAGATTTTATATGTGTGCATAGTTTGTACCATGGAGCAGTGGTAGAGCTCCTGCTCTGAAATTAAGAGGTCATGGGTTCAATACCCATGGAAGCCACATTTTTTCTTTTAAGAATTAAATTGAAATTCATGAAAATATATGTCATTTTACAAGATATGAGAACTGTGTCTTAATATTTCTTACTTTTATCATGCTGTACAATTATTTGTAAAAATATATAAGTTGATCTTGGTCATTTTTAAAAGTTAAAACTTTGACACGGTAAAATATTTTCATTTTTCTTATATTGCAGTTCATATATTACTAATAAAAAGTTCCATAATTAGTTGTGATGCCCCTACTCATAATCTTTTGTTACATTCTTGTAATTTTATATGTGTGATATGTCTCTGGACAAACTTAGGTACATAATTGTATCCCTTATGTTTTGGCATAATTGCATATTTTTGTCACCCGTGTTAAACTCGTAAACTTTTAATACATATTTTGTAATTCTACAATGCCTGCAAAATTTTCTGGAACCTTAGAACAAAAACAAATATACATAAATACTTGCAAACTTTTAATGGTACTTTTAAATATGCCTATATTTCTAGTAGGGGTTGTGCAACAAAAACGATATATATATTTTTAATTAAACGGTAAAATGTCTTCAAATTTTGCATTTTGATAATTATATGCAAATCATGGAAAAGTGCGGATATTTACGAAACATATACGAAGCTCGATATAAGAGTTTGTCGTTTGATTTTCAAATTTATGATGTAATTTCACTGAAAACCTTATTTACGAACGATTACATCTATATTCATCTAAAAAAAAATTAATAATATATATTATGACATTGATGTCCCGAAATACAGACATTGATAAACAATTCATTCAAAAGATGATGCGGAGTTACCCCATACGCCTTCGGCGCTAACAGCGCTTTGATTATTAAGATAATTTTACATTTGTATGTTACTGTTTAACTTTTGAGAAGGACACTTCACGGTAACTCGCTTCACTCATTACATGCATGTATACTCTACAAAGATTATGAAAACTAAATTATGCACGAGCACTCGGGAGTGGGACAAGCTACGCGCCATAAAATTCTGACATAGTAAAATATATAACATAAATTTAAGTAGTGCATATCAGTGTTACATTAACAGCATAATTTTATATTCATTGCCCGCGCTATACACACATGGTTAACTTTTAAAAATGTAAAATGTTTATAAATATATACGTTTGCATTCCAACTGCGTGAAAAATTTATATGAATTCATTCAGATAGGTTTAAGCAAGTGGGATCAGCGGGTAATACGATATCTGTATCCTTAAAAAAGCAGTGAATGTGAAATTCATTCGGATTATTGATATTCGGGTGGAACTGTAATTATACACGAGGAAGAGAAGGTAAGCTATCTTTAAATTTCTTATTAGAATCCTGTTTTTTTATGGCACGATATGATATTTCACTGTTAGACGTCTACAGCACTAGTCTATGTATACATTACTTTTTGACTCCATTTAAATGTCAGTTACTACTGTACATGTTTTCTTATTCGCGAGTTTATTTTCCCGGCAATTATCTCGAATGGAATATATCGCGAAGCCATCATTTTCGCTGCAATTTCTGTCTTAAGGCTGGAAAGAGTCCTTCAGCTCTATAAGACTCGATCGCGAATAAGGGATCAAAACTCGCGACACACAACCCGCGAATGTAACGAAAGAATGTATTTTATTGCCATACAACGATTTAACACGATATATTATTGAAAATTATATGTATAGCCTTTGCAGTCATGACTTGGACTGTTAATATCTCGGATTACGTCTACATGGGTGCAAATATTTACTTTTCTGAATTAAGTAACTACCTGTACGTCGATTAAGTGTTTCTTTTTGTTATCAAAGTCAATGAAAACTTCAACTGACTCTTTTATAAATGGGATTTATACAAAGTGTGTGCAGATTGTACTTTTGATACATCCGCCGCCACAAAATTTTATTGCCTTTATCAGCGTATCAGGTCCTTTAAAACGGATGTCGTTGGTTTGAACCTTTCTGAGTTCACGGCTACACTTAACCTAAGACACAAATGTTTCTCTCTATAAAGCGGACACAGGAGTGACTGTTCGTTTGTATACTCAAGCAATTTACACATTTATAAGACAAGTGAAAGATTTGTATCAAATTGTAGAATTTACTGCTAACTTGTCCGGTGATTCATTCTATTCGCTTCGCCTCAGTTAATAACCTTTGAAGATGTCATAAGTTTATTTCTACACATATTCGTTTTTTACGAGATTCACCGTTTGAACCTGCTCTCTATCAATAAATGCAGATGGACCATGTTTCAGATATGTTTGACATATCTAATCTGGTATCTCGTCGTTGTCAGAAACTGTCAGACAAGATATGTTTTAAATCATGAATTGTGTTTTTCATCTATAATTGCCACAAAAAAAAGATTTTTAATATGTTCGATGTAAATACATGTACTGCCATCGGCCGGTTAAGCGGTGGAACCATAAGGGGCCGTCAGTGCTGGTTTCAGCATGGCTAGCGACAGCTTTCAGTGCATAGCAATTGATTGTAGAAACTCCGTTGCCAGTTTCATTAGAGATCTTGAACGTTCTGGTTATAATGTAGTGGCATATTTACCGGTATTTGACCACAACATGTTTGAAATTTTACGCAAAACAAAAATATCAATATGATGCACCTGCATGTTCCAGTGTTTGCTTTCTTGAACACCTGTCAGAATGGGACCACGGACGCAACCGGATAACCTCGGTGTTTCGATCGAAGCTTGTCGGAGACTGAACATTGTATACTTTATATCCATGTCTCAATCGGTAGCCCTACGAGTGATGACCCTGTTTATGGTCATCTTTGTATGTCTTTGATGTTCCTCTTGTATAAAAAATTTATTATTATAACTATATACATTGTTCCATTACGTTAGGACATTTACCGACCAAATATATACTGACAAAATTACTTTTGCTTTTGTTTATCTGACATCGATACTTAATTATGTTGAAATCTGTGTCTTTAAAATGATGAATTCAAAACATATAGACTCTATTCTGTATACAATAGGGTAGCACATACACTTACTCACAATGGCTATAGTGGAACATTTATATAAGCGTCCTTCACAACCATAACTATACAAAGTTCTAACTTAGTTCTGACTACAATAATTATACTGTTTTGAGTGTATTGGATTAAAAGAAAGAATTGTGAATTGTCAGCAAATACCGTCGTCGTAGTGGGTTTGTTTATGCTCGGCGCCGGTTAAAACCATATGTCCGACAATGTATGTAACGCTGATGCCTCCCTAGCGGACGAAGACACTGTAAGGGATAGACTTCACGTAGAATTCCAAACAATGTCAACGTCCAGGTAAAGTGACAACAGCAAAGCAGATCTCTCATCTTTAAACCGTGACAAGTGACAATAACCTAGGTCGGTGATTACCCTTCTTTGAAGAGTTCCGCCACCGGCATACACTGCTGGTACACGGGGCTTTAGAAACCGTGGCTTGTCCATCGTTCAATCTTCCTTCTTGTCCTGACACTTAGACTTACCATCCGTGAAGTTTGGAACAGATGGTCTCGCGAACAACTCGATCTAGGGCCGCATCCCTCGTCGTTTGTCAAAGCCCCGACAGCTGCATGTACAAGAACGAAGTCAAATATCAGGGAAAACCGTGTCTGCTCCGCGACGTGCACGTCACGAGAAGCTGGGAGCAGCCCAGCAAAGACAGTTTCTTCACAGTTATAGTCATGTGTTTGCTTAACTACTCGTGCGTTGAGAAATTGTAAAATACATCTGCAAACACTTATGTCTGACATGTATGTATATATATATATATATAAATGTCAAAATAGTACCAGTGTCTCATAAGCCATTATTGGCTGGGTGTAACACTAACAACTGTTTTTAATATCTGTATGTATGTATGTGAAATGTTTTACATGTGACACTAAATAAAATATAAAGTTGTAAAGTTGTTGTTAATCTTAGAGAAAATCACGAAGGGAGTACATATTTCTTTCATTTATCGATACGATGTAAGGCATTACAATGTGATAAACGTTTGAAAAAAAAATCTTTACACATTCTTTATATAGCATACAGCTCGAGTGATCCGAACCATCAGTTACCATGTAAGAATTGATACAGACACTTTAATAAGCATGTTGCATTATTTATATTGCGTAAGACGATCCCCCTGGAATAATGGTCAAAGCAATTATTGGATGGTTTACTAGCAAACAAAATAGGCGTAGTTGATGTGTTGTTATAGCCTGTATAGATATTTAGCAATGAACCTTATTAAATGCAGCCATACTGCATATATGTGTTTAAATTAACTATAATTTATTATTGCTATTCATCAATCAATATCTCCGGAAAACAACACGATTACACAACCTTATAGCGAATATCATTTTACTGGCCTTACATTAACAAACCTCTATGGCTAAGTAATGTGTTTATCAGTTGGTCCGTAAAACCCTCTACCATACCGTCCAGGTATCTGTTTCATTAGTTTATCACTGAACGTTGAAGATGATCATTATTTATTGTACTCTATCACTATATAGAGGGTTTTACTATCTCCAGAGCGTGTTATAGTGCGGTTAGTTTCTTCTATGTAAACACAGCTAGCGAAAATAGTTTGCGGATTAAAATACCAAATATTTTTGCTATAGATAGGATTAACGCTGACATGTGGATTTTATGCAGACGACTATTTGACCTATTTGCTGGATAGTAAGTAAATCAGATAATACTTTATTAATAATTATCTTTATTGTTTGACAGGCCTGGCGGCCAAAAGTTCGATCTAGTTCATTAACAATTTGGGATGTCTTGTTTTAACAAATAGCGAAGTACAGTTTACAAAAAGTGTTTGGTTTCAGTGAGCTTTTATTGGTGATGTAATAATTTAATTAAACCATGTTATCAGTAAAGTTTGTACTATATGCATCAAAAACTGTTGCTGCTGATGATGATGATTACTATGACGACAGTGCTGATGATTTGTTGTCCTAAAAAAAATAAAGAAATAAAACCATTAAAACTGTAAAATCATTGACAGGTAACAAGTGGATCTCGTTCAGTAATACAACCATGCCAGTTTGACCTTTACAATTACTATACAATATTATCACCAAAGACAGAGGTGATAATAACTTAAACTATAAGTTCTGTTGTTGCGCATGATGCTATTTTCCAAATCGAATTTCAAAAAAAAATCTTAAAGATGGTCTTGTTATAGGTCGGTCACATTTGTCTGTTATACCGACTCAAATGGTTTTAATGCTGCATTTATGATAAAGTGGATAATTTTGTTTTCGCTATCAGATGCAACTGAATGCTCACTGTCGATTACTCATGTAATAACTCCGTGTCTAAAACAATATAATACAACTATATAAATGACTGTTGAGTGTGCACGACATGTACATAGTATGTCGAAATTTGATAGTTGCTAATCACGACTCGAGATCACGAAAATCTCACCTTTATCATGCCTGTGTTTATGGTACATATGTAAAGGTACTTAAACAAATTTCGATCAGCTTTGATAACCTAACTAGTAATTCACGTATAATGATAATTACGATTAATTCATGGCTGTTAGATGTAGCTCTTCCCCCCTGCAGGGTTTATAAGATCGCGAATAGAATCAAGTCCCCTCAAATCACCATCAAATATCGAACTCATCACATACCAGTAATAGAAAGAGTCTGCCACTTTTATTACCTGTACCCTTTACGGCACTGCGGCACGTATGACATGTCTATCTCAAGACACACCCCATCACCTGATCAAGGGTTGTTTTTATCCAACTTTTTCATAAAACAGCTGCAGAAATATGTAGCGTAGAAGAATTTTGTTTACATTCAAAAACATGCAACCTGATACTCGCCGACTAAAACCCTGATATAGCGTTAAGATACAGCTGTGTTTGCTTATTTAACGATTTTACCGAAACTTTACCCGAGGAATTTGCTCATTCTACTATGATTTATTAGGTTTTACACAATTCCATTGTAATATAACAATAGTTTTGAAACCTTGCACATTATATGTTGTATAAGGTTACTTGGTTACATAATTATGAATAAGTTTGATTAATTTTGTCTTCACAATAAAATCTTTATGACGTGAAAGAAACCGTTTCATGTTTTAGGATATAAATATCATCCTTAAAAAATGACCATTCTGCATTATGTGCCTCAGACACGACTGTTTCAAAAATACAAGTGAGAAATAACGTATTAGTAGGATTTGTGCTCTTATGAGCAAGTAGAAATGAGATTAAAGCTTATAAAATATGTGAATTCTCAGCTGTTGACACGAGGATAGTCAAAATAAGAGTTTCCCTGTGTATATTCGATAAAAACAAAACCACGAAATCTGTGTAATGATTCATTTTTTTCTAAGAGAATAAACACATTAGTGCTCAGTTATGTCTCTCTGAGGAATACACTTCTTATCTTTGATTTCTGGAAATTCAGAAAAAAAAACTAGTTTTTTTAAGAAGAATATTCAAAGGGCTATGACTCTGTCCAAAAAAATAGAACCAAGTATAGTACCTGTCCACTACAAAGCTAAGACTCAGCCCAATACGTCGGCTGCAGACACGACAAATCAGAAATCGCGGATTATTTGTAGAATCTATAGTTACAAGTTATGGGGCAGAGTTGTGTAAGAACTCGAGGAATCTGCTTTGATGTTTAAACATGAACTGAAATTACATCTTAGTGTTTAGGATATTTTAGACAAGGTTCTTCAAACTTTGGAGTCGTAAATGCCTTGTTTATAAACATTTGGCGTGTATTTTACATAAATCTTATATTTCCCATTTATACTGAAAATGTGAAAATGTGTTATCGTCGCGTAAGACGAAGAAGAAAGCATTCATAATTATTAAGAATTGTTTGTGCAGCAGGACACATGGCCTCATCCGGGCTCTTTTGCACTTGAATTTGAAATGGGAGACTTTAGTGAGGTAAAAACTATTTTCCTTATTGGATAAACATGTAAAGTCCAAATTAGCAAAAATGCAAGTAGGTTGTGGTATCTCAGTAACATGTGTGAACATTCTCATTTCTGTGTTAATTAAACTTTTAGGACTGTCAATAATTGAAAACTAGGGTATTACAAAAACAGATTATTTAGTATTACTATCAAATGTCTAAAGTCTCTAATTACTATATCATGATAGATGAAATAGATAATAAAAGTAAATTCAAGTGAATGAACTTAAACCTTACATAATCCAACGATTTCAAAATACTTTAAGTGATTTTATCCACCCAAGATAAAGGTTGTCAAATACTTAAACTTCACTTTCAACCATACAACAGCTGTAAAATTGAACTAGAGTCAGCGAAGTTGCAAATTCACGGATCCGAGTAAAATTGATAATATGTAGTTATAATTCTCTTGCACAAAGTTTCCAACAGGCATTTTCATTTTTAGTGTAAGAAAAGACGACTTAAAACATTCTTTGATTTTACGAGGCCATAACAACACTGTGTTGAGTCGTGACGTCATGATACAGGTCTGAGCCAATCACGAATTAAGTAGAATAATTACTAGTTATTTTTCTCTGCAACCTGCGATTGGGTTTCTTTATTGGCCTAAAGTGATGTGGAAGTAATTCATATACATTTGTATCACCTTTGATTACCGTTGTTATTTCTGTTATATTGTTTAGTCTAGGTCATTTTATCTTTGAAAAATACACATTAATTAAGCCAAAGAGAAATATAATATACTATACGCATGTCATTTACCGTAATAGTGTATTGGGGGTCTAAACTTACACTTTGTATCTTTTCGAGCATTCATGGAAATCATTTATTATGGTTGAAACAGCATCATATAGTTACAGATATTGCATTATCTATGTTAGTATATCCACTCATATAGACAAGCTATGCGCCTGATAATAATTTGTATCAAATTTACTTCTAGACTTTGTTTAATAGATAGTGACATCAATTCTGGGCAAGGGAGGCAACTCTCTACTTGATGACAAAACATTTATGGTTCTCAAACTATAGTCTACATGTGTGCCTGTTTATATTTTCATGTGATTTGTATAGTCATAGAAACATGCAGTTAGATCTTTATCATGGCTTGAATGTTTTGCATTAGCAGAGTTATGTCACCATGCCCAGAATGTGTCGGGAAGTGACACCAAACTATTCGCAAAGAATGACGTTCATTATGCAGCAAAATATTGTTTTATTTTTAGTATGGGGGAATGTGCACGGGTTAGAATACATTTAATATACTCCGAAATTTCCCAATTCATTTGTATTGGGTAAATGGACGTTCCACATTTATGTTAGAACCTCTTGATATCAAGTTTATTTCTTTTGATGTATTTAATTGCTGTTTAGATAGAATGATAAGTATTAATGATATCACAATCAAATGAATTAGTTAACTACATCGAAGCACACTACAAGATTTTCAACCACCGCTGTATAAAAGTGAACTTATTGCCCCGACATCAAAGGATACGTTTCCTCCGTAATGGAATAAACACATATACCTGTAACTAATTGTTTTACCCAAAAACACCAAAAACATCGGTATTTTAGAGAGACATTCAGCAGTTCAGTCAACTTGCCAACAGAATTATAGTATTGTATCGGAATGGTTTTCCCGCTAGTTGCGTCAGTGAATCTTGGATACTTCCATGGTGTTAATTATTTCGCGAAATTAGCCTAGGATGTATATACCAGGAAGAGAAGTAAAATTTTTGTTTATGTTTTTTATGTTGCAGAAGACAGTTTTATTAGTTGTTCGTACGTCACAAAGATCGAGACGTTTTACGTGGATTTTTATAACGTAGAGGCCGACATATTCGCGACTAGGAAGCTATTCACAATTTCTGCCGAAATTTAAAAAAAATCAATAGATAAAATTATCAATGATACATATAAACGAATTCAAAATATCTTAGATAAAGACCAGTGTTGTCTTTCATAATTAGGGTCCTTATAGATACATTGTATTATTGTTTGCGACTCCGAGTTCACAGAACGCTTAGGTATTCACATTTTGTAGTATAGTATGTTTACAACATGTTAGACAGCTTGCATACATTAATTAGTGCGTGTGCAAATGTCATGTTCCGCTGATATGGTATCTGTCATTTTCCCAGAAAGCAGACGGTAGTTAACACATATAGTTTTTGGCCGGTGCAAGGTCGTATCTCTGAGAAACGTCAATAAAAACACCACTGAAACAAGGACATTTCAAGGAGAATTTACATCAACAATGTGAATAAGGCAGTTATTTAACAGTAACGTTTTTAAAGAAATACTACATGTATATACAGTTACAAAAAAGTTTATTCTTTGTGAAAGGAACTATTTAATTGTGAGAATGCAAAATGTAGAGAATAAGCACAGCTGCTGTAGCTTATGACTGGGTGATGACCAATGAGATAGGAGTTATTACAAATAGAAAAGTTAACAAAATTGTTATTAACATTTCAATCAGAAATTTATAATTCCATTATTGTTTGATAATAAAAGATATGACTTGCTTGTTATGATTATTTATGAAAGAAATTGTATTAATTACATGCTTATTTAATGAATCATTTAATCAACAAGCGCGCGATTAAATGCGTTGTTGAAATAGTTTAATACAATAAATATTTATTACTTTTTTTAACTGATTTAATTTCTTTTCTTGCATTCGTATCGTGTTTTACCTTCAAGTTCAGTTGATTATTCTTAACGATTGGACGATCCCTACTGTTTGGGGGTCAGTGGGTCAATGGTCAAGGTCACACGGAGCTCTGTTAGCTTTTCCTTGATAAAATTCTACAGATCATTTTTTCAACTTTTCTTTGACTTTCATAAAACTTGCTGAGAAGGCTGCATGTATCCTGTAGATGATCCCAATTGATTTTGGTAGTCACAATGACCAGAACTTTGACTGAAACCATTTCCGCTCACTATTTTGAAATCCAATTATCAACGACAGTCGTCACACTTTATAGGATGATTGGTCTTACCCAGTAGGTGATCCTAACTGCTCTTTTGGTGTCAGACGACGCGGTCACAGTGACCTCTGTAAGCTTTTCGATGATAACATTTTGAAAGGTTATCAAAACTTACTCAGAACAGTCCATTTAGTCTGGTAGTGCGATACTGGCCCTTATGGACCTCTTGTTGGTAGTCTGGTAGTGCGATACTGGCCCTTATGGACCTCTTGTTGTGAAGCTTCTGTTTCAGTGTCTTATGGCCATCGTAATTTTACTTTTACTTTGCTTACAAATATGCATAATGATGTTTACCGACAACATTAGTCAAAACACCTTAAAACACAGGTTATAGTCTGGACGTCACCCGCATTGAAAATGTAAGATGACTTCACATCTTGAAAGACATCATGGACATTTTGATAGTACGACATTGTACACGCTTTATAAATAGTACTAAGTGTATTAAATAAATTAAAAATGACATTGCACTGTAGTCCAATTTAACAAAGAACTCTTTCAGACGATCTCGAACTTGATATAGTGCTTTTGTCCGTTTGCAGAAAAAATGTGTCTGTCACTGAAGATTTTTTTTCAAAGCTTAATTCGAACTGTTGAAGGTGTCAGATAAAAATTGTATTGAAGACATTAGGAATTGTTTGGAATGACTCCATGGCTGAGTGCCTTAACTAGCGCATCATCCGGGTGTCAAAGTCAAATTTCTTTGATTTGAGAGATTCGCACAGTAGGTAATACCCGGTATCTCACAAGGAAATATCATGGATTGCCCACGCTGTCGAAGGGTGCCTGTTACACTGAAAACAACTCATAACTCTGTGCACATTACATAAAATGTTTAAGCGTAATGTTGTACTTTTTCAATCTAGACTCAAGTATTGTTTTCGTCAGGAATTGCAAAAACATTGGAAGTAGTAGACATGTTAAGTCATTATGAAGCATTGTGTTCAAGTGTCTACTTTACAACATATGGGCGGTAACACATCGGTATTACTACGTCTCTTAATTTGTATTACACCAATAACATGTTATGTTCTTTGCATTGTATGAGTGAATATGTAATTACGCCGGTAATTGTAAATTCACATTACGGATGATTAACTTGTAATCTTCAATATGCACTTAAATGTTAGGTTTCTAGTTTCATTTAGGTGTAAAGTTTACTTAAAACTGGTAAAAAGATTGTAGAATGATGTATGCAGGTCGCACTTAAACTAGCGAAAAAGTAACTCACTAGGAGTTTGTAAATATATACTCTTCTCCATGTACATTTAAAGTCCCAGGACCACAAATACAAGTAGCTCTCAATTTACACAAAAAGATATCTTACCGGCAGACGGATGACGTCTAACCTTTA
>JAUMHA010248037.1:2106-14105 GCA_032359765.1 Saxidomus gigantea | reverse complement strand
GAGTAAATTTAAAGGAAGTATTCTTATAATTCGTTTTGAAAAAAATCACCATGATAGTGAGAAAATGATTGAAGCAGTTATTGGAAATAATAAATACAAACTTGTGTATTGCACTTTGACCTCTATTTCTTTTCGTAAAATCAATGCAGCAAAGGCGTTGTTTCAAATAGTGTACATGTTTTTGGACAGTCTTTTCTCTGCTTCATCATGACTACTTCCTATGTTTATATTTCACGAGTTTAGCAAGCGTAATTACATCAGTCTCATAGTATATTTGCAACCCAATCTATTCAAATTCTGGAATAATGTATAAGCAATACCATATGAATAAATCTCAAGGATTACAATGCATTGTGATACGGGGGAAAATGATCTTATAAATATTCTTGTTTCGAAATGTCTGTGATTGATGATTCAGCCTGATTTTAGATAATGTGTGCAAACAAATATGCTGATATTGTAGAATACGAAGCAGCTTGTGACGTTTTTGTTTAAAGGTACAGAGAGCATCGACACTTTCCGTTAGACTTGTTGTCGTCTTCAAATATTCGAATGTTATACAATGAAGTTTTAAAATGACCTTATTTTGGTCGTTTGTTTAGCGTCAAAGAGAGCATTTGTTTCGTACAAACGAATCTTCGTTATAGAAATAACGAGGCAAAATCAGCTTTCTCTTTACCATATATGTTTAACCAACTGTTATTTGAATATAATGACAAAGAGGTGTATAAACTTCAGTCTGATTACTCTTCAAACGCCCACTCCCGATAAGCATCAAATCAGTCACTGATTAAAAACGGCTTACACGTGCAGCGCACTCGGCACAAACTCTATGCAAAAGTCAATGGGACATATAAAACGCACCGAATCGCCCCTGGGTCTGTAACAATAAATGATTTTATCGGGTTACCGAGGCTAACATGCAATTACCTAAGTACTTTATTGTTTTAGAGTAATTAATACCTGTAAATAATTAATGAGCATGATTGTTGTAAATGCAGCAGATGTCCATGTTTTTGCTACATGAGTGGTTTACACAGAACTTGTTACATGTTAACGTCAGGTTTACCACTTGGCTTAAAATACTGTCACACTATGTACATGTATTTTTTTTTATTTTTAAATTAACTGTAGATTCAGTGGCATCTGTCAGGTTTTATCATACGTTTAAATGTTTTTGTGTTCATTATTAGTTCAATATTTCCTAATGATACATATGTTACTATATATACTAACAAATTTGTACATTATTATGATGATTATCTTTACGGTCAGGGCATCATAAAATAACCGGCCCGCTCTAATGATTGAATGAATTGGGATTGTGTGTGACATGTCTTCTCTTTTTATTGTTGTTTTTGTTTCTGCTATATTTTCATATAAAATTATAACCTGTTTAGTATATCGCCTTTGTTTAAGCATCCATTTTTAAAAGTTGGAGAATATACCACTTTATGTTTTATGCTATTTGATGACTGTGCGTCGGCAAAGTAACCATGTATGATTGACGGTGTAGCCCTTTCATGCCTGTCATGATTCTTGATAAAATAATGGGAAAGTGTTCGACACCTTTTATGTAGGTGTTTTGTCATTCCTAAATTGGTTTTTATGCAGTTTGTCTCTCGCCGTAAATTTCTGTAATGAAATATTCCAGTTGCTGACAAATTGCTTCAATTGTATTGTAAAATATGAAGTTCGAGGACTTTGATTGTTTGCCTTGTACAGACCAAATGACAGAAGCTCGTAATTTAACGGTATTATAACCGGGAACAAAAACAGATGCCGTCGGCTTATTGGATTGGATAACTAGACATGAGGGCAAATAAATTCATTTGACGGCTTAATTATGGTCCATTATTAACGGACGGAATGTCAATATTTAGCTAGCGATTTATAGATTTATGATATGGAGCTAAATGGATGTTAAATGTTTTCAGATAACGAACAAAGGAAGCTATCCACAGCTATTGGGAAAGGCATAAACTTTAATGATTTGCACAAAATAAATAGAATTAACAGCCGATAGTAAATCTCTGCTTGCACTAATCGAACACTGCAAACGGCGCCCTATGTTGACATCGCGAAATCCATTTAGAACTTGTTATAGTGGTGATATTTTAATCGACCATATTTTGAGTATTCTCTCAGATCTCACTAATCAGGAACTTGAAATGATGTTGGCTGCTGGTTTTAGTCAATAACATACTTCAGATAAAAACGTTATTGATACGTTTGATGACGTGCTAGCTAGGCGTGCATCCCAACTTGGTCAACTAAAATATTTTATAGATACTGTGCATAATGATGTGCATGTATGTAGTAGGATTTAGTAACTTAAAGATGGTTTTTAGTTTTACTTTTCTGTCTCAAAAGCTCTAAAGGCCAGAGTCGGCACAAGCTGCATTAGTCACACAACATATGGTTTATTATGGCTATTTCAAAATTGCTCGAAATAAAATAATTTACGCCGATATACACACATTCTTAAGGTGCGAGTACTGCTCACACTCCTGGAATTAGTCACCATATGGTGACATCAATTACAAAAAGCATGACTTCAATCGATGTTTAACAAATAGGCTAATCAAACTGATAGGCAGTTTTAAAACATGGCTCGTATAAAGTTTACTATTTTGTAGCCTATTTGCATAGCTGGATCACACAGATCATTTATGACATGTGGTAAGACTCGTCTCCGTGAAGAGTGTTACAAATGGCAGATGCAGGGTACAGTTACGATAGAATAGGACCATCTTTATTTTCATGAATATCTAATCATATTGTTATTATTGATAGGCACACAGTGACGAATCTAAATTAGTCAAATATTCATGAACTTCTTTTACCATCCAGGAATATGATATTGAATTTAGAGAGCCGCAATGTAGTCAGTTCTTACAAATTGAGCAATCAGCTGTCTAATAAATCTCTCATATCCGCCGGATTTATTGGCCTGGGAGCGTGAAATAATGTGGTCTAGTATATAAATGATAGGATATGGCTGCTATTTAAACTATGCATGGGAAATCTTGACCATAAAAAGTAAACTGTAATTGAAAGTGTTACTGTAACTATTTTGGTAATCAATCAAGCCAATAATAATAGAAAAAAAAACGTTCCTGTTTGTGAAGTTTTTTTATATACATTTATTATGTATGTATTTTAGAGTTTTATCGTTGGTGCCGGATAATCCATATGACCAACGCCCATAGAAGAGTTTAGTTATTTTAGTTTTAGGGGATAGTGCAAGATACAGAACGGGTCCCATTCTAGAGAAACCCATGGTTCTTGAAGCCCGGTGTGCAGCATCGAAACCTTGGACCTCGGTTTAAGGTCTCTCCGAAAGACGATTAGTTATGTTAGTAGAGGAGCGCGAGGTCGAACCTGCGATCCCTGGATTGTTAACCACTAGACCACTGTTCCGCTCCTTACATTGATTATACTTTAACAAGGGTATATATATATATAGATCAAGCTATATGGTTAGCCTCTGCAATTTGCTTCGTAGGTAAACAAACCCAAACCATTATGAAAACGTAATTATGGGTAACTGCTTTCAGCGGAATTGGTATCTATAAACTTTTCAACATCAACTGAACTTGTACTAAACGCAATACTCAGACTTAAACTGTTTACTTTCTCTAATGCAAGACACATTAAAGTGGTCTGTTAACTTGATAGGCAGGCAGACGCCTATGATTTATTGTCGTTGTTGTTTTTTATTGATAAACGACGCTTAATTACCTGAATAGAAAATCATGGCTGCTTTCCGATCGCTGATAATGTAGACCGAAGAATTTTAGAAGAATTTGTTGTTGTGGTAGAGATTAAACACTTGTAAATGCATTTTGGTTTTAGTGAGTGATTGTCCTGCTAATTCCCATAGAAAAGATGCCGTCAAAAAGAAAATTTTATTTTAGGACCAAAATTCTCAACTGAAAGACAACATCGGGCATTTTTAAGTCATTTTGGAGTTTGTATGAATAACAGTTTTACCATTAAGTAAACAAATTCATTGTGTGGTTTCACTCATACATTGTGTTGATATATAGAAACGTGAAGTCTTTACATTGAAGTCCTTACATGAAGTCTGAAAATTGTCTAAATATAAAAATCAGACCATGGTTTCAGTTTAACTGCGTATAGTTTGGTATATAATATCAAGAATGTGTGCAAATTGTTTCTCTTTCCATATTGTATCATTCTGTACTTTGTTAAAAGTAAACGATTGCTGCAATGAAAGAAACAACAAACTTAAACTCTATTATTTCATCTTTAATCTTTTTTATGTTATAAAAGTCGCATTAAACTACGCCTGGTGTATGCGTGCAAGTGTATGTTACAGAATCCGGCTCCTACTGCTTCCAGATAGTATTCATCAATCGATCATCATGGAGAAAACGGCACATTTCCTTTAACAAACTGATTCAACGTAGGATCAAGTTATAATTATCCACAGTAGGCGCCCAGCAGCGGCGCCTGATCTAACTACTGGGAAAAGATATATCTTCAAGCGCCTAGAAACAATTTGAACATGGTCGTTCCATATGTAGCAGCTTTACAGTTATCTGAGAATGGCATAAAGTTGAATGACAATTATGAACAAGACTGCGATATGACTGAATATACTCTAAAATCTTTGGTTTTAAAGATGCCACTGAACACGTGTGAGCAGACGACATATTGGAGACAGTCTCTTCAGCACAGGTTTCTGTCATCTATTGTTAAATTCCGGTCACAGTTAGCTGATGTGGACAAATTTACCATTCCTGTGACTTAGAGGGACGTCTGACTCCTTTGGCAGATGTGCTATGAAGTCTTATACCGATATGTGAGTTGTTAAAAGTTTGCAGTTTAGGAAATGAAGCAGCTACTAATCTTGAAGTTTGGTTTTCGTCGTGAAACAAAGATGCAATGGCTAGATGCAATGAACAGCGTAACGATAACTATAGTATTTGTCCGAAATTGTCAGTATATCTTTAAAAATTCTGACATACTAGTACATGCAAAGCTGTAAACCATTTGGCCCCTAAGTATGATACTGGTCTGAGCATTGGCTCAGCGCGTCATATCGACGTGCTTCATACTTAAAGCTTCCGTACATGGTGTTAGGAAACATACCAGTAGATGAATATGATATCGAAGCTAAAGATTTCATCGACACACCTTTGTAATGTGACAAACATTTGATCAAAATGAATCGCCTTAAAATGTGATGCACAGTCTTGAATCGCGTCCAGACAGTGAATCGCGGCCAGCGACTTCCATATCACACCCCACTTTTCCTGCCAATTAAGGGTTTATTCGATTGATTGTCGAAGAAATAAAATTGTGAGTACATTTAACATGAGAAACATTACGTCTACTTTGTAAATATATAAATAGAGACATTATACAAAAGTCAAAGTATATAGCGAAAACAGAAGTGAACGCAAACCTTTAGATTGGATAGAAATCAAAACGTATTAATAGTATTTATCGATTGCAGTATTTCCGCATAGACCACAAATCTAAGGGATTACTATTCCCTGATACTGGACGAATCCTGTCTCATGAATATTTATATCATATTACATCATGAATATTTATATATTATTACATCATGAATGTTTTCTACTCGCTCTCAGACTTCGGTAAAAACATAATTTAACTGTATGAAATTAACATTTTTAGAACATATTATAGTCATTTAAATAGGTTCCAGTATAAATTACTGTAAAGTATTTCTGTATATTTGAAATTAAACGCTAGCAAATAATAAAGCGTTGTAAAAGCTTTTGAATTTCCAATATAACCACATAGGGTAGCGGTGCCGTAAAATCAGCATTTTCAATCGATGTTTGTAATTTCTACTTAGATTTTACTTCTATTGTTGATTATAGCATTTAATTTTATATTTATGTACAAGTATGTCAGTTTTGAATTTTTTTGAACGGCAACGGAGAGCGAGCAGCTTTTAAAGGCCTCCTGTGACAGGTCTTGTTATTTTCACTTTTACATGCATTGCCGTTTCTTATCAACAAGTCAATATCATTTTTTGTAATATGACAAAGTGTGTCTGTCACATCTTCAATAATGGGAGACTTTAGTGAATTTCAAATTATTTCCCTTGTCAGATAAAATCCAAAAATTCAATATTATTGCAAGGATTTACTAATGTAAAGTTACCACACAGGGTTTATATGGAAGCCGCTCGCTCTCAGTTGGAATATTCTTACCTTAAGTTATCGTTGTGTGAATTTCTCGGGACTGTCAATAATTGTAAACTACAAGTTGCCAAATTCAGGATCCATTGTGATTATCTTTGCTGTTAATATTCCAGCTTACTTTTTATAAAAAAAACCAAAACAACTTAGACAGAAAAACAGATTATTCAAAAATAAAGGACCTACATATTTGCAGATAGTGAAAAAGTGAGATAATTGATTAAAGTCTCTCTTATTTTGCGAATATAATATGAGTACCAGAACTGACGAACATCACATATGAGTGCATGATAGTGATACATTTAAAGTCATTTTTTTTCGTGATTAGATAAAGCGTCAATACCTGTTATTGTGATAGATCAAATCAAAGTCATTCTTTTTAATGATAAGATAAAACTATATATACCTGTTATACTTGTTTTACTTTGAGGTCCATTTTTGTGTTAATTATTTTAACTTATTGGTACTGTGTCGTTCTTGCATGCATTTATGTTCTTTAATCTGGTCAAAGAGATTATTTGCTATTTCGACATGTACATTTTCCCTGTGCATCAGAAACATAGTTGTTTTTCAGTCTTATATTGTGTTCGTATCTAAGTAGATAAGTAACAAACAAAAAAGTGCAATATTAGCTAATTACTGTTAGTTTCATACATTTGCGTTCAGAAGTCCTCGAAATATGTTCGATAAAACTACGATGTCTTTGGGAATGTTCGTGAATTGTTAATTTCCGGCATTTCATATCGAGATCTCAGACAAAATACATCATAATAAACGTTAAAAGTTTGCATGGCCAGCCACATTGTATTTATAATTTTACAAGAAAATAATGAAATTGTATTTCCTTTTCAAAATTTGTATATTTTGTTTTATCTATATTAGAGAGCGAACTCATTCATGTTTTAGTAGTCTTATGAACTCTTTGCATTGTTTGTGAAAATTCATATCATGATAAATTTTATAATATGTATAATACTATATGATTTGCCCAAAGCATTGTTATTAAGTTTAATTCAGTGATTGTATTGTATCGTATGAAAAGATATGACAATGATAATGCCTCTCTTTTAATGTGGATGGTTCTTTTGTTTAAATCGGTCCTTGTGGACGTAAATTCATGAATAATAAAGATAGGAATTCAGTAATAAAATGTCTTCAAAGATCTAAACAAATTGTTAGCACTTACAAATGATAAAAATTTAATAACCTGTATCTATTGATAAGATTTTATGAATGCGATAGCTTATTCTGTTTGTTGTTTTTTGTCTCCAACAAACACCTTGCGATGATTGATATCAGCTTTACTAATGTAAAGTTACCCACACAGGGTTTATATTAAAGCCGCTCGCTCTCAGATAATGGTAAAATATTAATATGTCAATTAATTTCTTTTCAACGGTAACTGAGAGCGAGCAGCTAGGTGGAAAACCTGTCTATAAAAGGTGACTCCTGGGTGCTGTGGGGCTCGTTTTGGGGAGGCTGCGTTTTTGGTACGTGGCATTCCCTGTTTGATATTATTTTTGTTTTTATGTGTACATATAGCTTCCAATGAACTGCATGTTGATTATTTCTCTTGGAATCGAGACTGACTGCGTTTGGATCAGCTGGTCAAACTCTAGTGACATAACTGTAAGGGGCCTGGAGACAAGTAACGTTAGAATTACATGACGAGAACTTGGCACATCGTCAGCCGCAAGTGTTGCATGATTCAAGATGCTGATTTTACATTACTCAATATTTAACAGCACAACTGTAAAGGCCCTCAGAGTTTAATAACGAACACGGGCAGAGAACGATTGTAACTTTCCATTTAAATTTTAATATAATAGTGAATGTTTTATTTGAAAAATGCATGAATAGCAATGTGTTTACAAGCCTGTTGCTATTTCTACTTTGTCATGTTGGAAATAGTTTTGTTGATAGTCTGCATTGTGCTAGAAAAATAGTAGTTCCACTGCTGTTTCTGTGTCATACATGCAACAGTTCACCTGGTACGTCTGAATTATGCTAGAATTTATTTTTCTACCGCTGTTTCTGGATTGTCACATGAACACTTGTTCTAATACAATCTGGATTATGCTAGAAAATAGTTACACTGCTTCTTCTGTGCTATCATATTTAATCTTATTCTCCTACGTCTGACTTGTACTAGAAAAAGTTCACACACTACGTCAGTTATGCTACAAAAGCAAGTCCATCAACAAATTCAATTACTGTATGTAAGAAGGGCTTGTTATATTTACATGAAATATACAGACGCCAAGTTCAATGCCAATATTGCTAGTTATCTAAACAATCACATAAGTATATAGTTTTAGGAATGCAATTTGTTTCTTTCATCTATATTGGATTTATGCCCATTTACAAGGGAAAGTATGGGATAGCGTGTTTATGGGTGTCTTATTACATTGTCATGGAACTACTCTCTTGTCAATTAGAACAAATGCCAATTCTAAAAACATAAATATACTTTAAGATTGGCAAAACAAATATCAAAATGTTCTGACAATCGATGAAGTTTCTATTTGGAAGCCTTTAAACAAACGGTGTCAACTGACAAACATGGAAATATACAGATCTTAAACACTTCTTAGCCATTTTCATATAAAACTACTTTCAGCCAAAGGGGCACCTCCTACATCTAGCAAATATTCTCGAAACAAATATTATGTCCTCAATGAAAGTGAAATGATCAATAAATACAATTTCAAAATAGAGCCTGTGGCGAAAAATGCCTCGTTTTACCACAATTAATCAATATAGAGCCTAAGAGGTTTTCTGTAATTAATCGCATCCACCCATTAATTGTACAACAACAACACAACATATATTATTGAATGGTTTACGGTCCTGCAGTATATTTTTATCGATAATGACTTAGAATGCGCAGCTGAAACTTTAAGCTTCCAAAGATTCTAATATTTATATTTTGGAGGTTATTTAGTTTGACATCAGTTATAGGGTATGTCCATTTAAAGCTGCTCGCTCTCAGTTTCCGTTGAAAAATATTTATTTTTAAGTTGACATACTAATACATAAATATAAAACTAAAGGCTACAATCAAAATATAAGCAAAAATCTAAGTATGAATTTGCACAGGATTGGATTGATAATGTTAGTTTTACGGCACCGCTACATTTTACTTTTATATTGGAATTTCAAAAGCGTTTGCAACGCTGTACTTTTTGGTAGCGTATTATTTGAAATTTGCAGATATACATGAAAGGAATTTATACTGGAGCCTTTTCATATGACTATTTGTTCTAAAAAACGTTATTTTCATACAGTTTGAAGAACTGTTGTTTCCGCTGAAACATAAACTACTTAAAAGGGATCACAATTCAGGGGATATTACCTTTCCTTATGGTTAACTGCACTGTCACAATGTTGATATATTGCTATGGTATATGGATCTACGTCTTCCACAATGGCTGACCAATTCCAAGAGGGCGATCCCACAATTCACCGCGACCCTCGATGACGTCACGGCACACAACAGAACTGAACCCTTTTCTAGCGGTTACAGACTGCAGGAGAGCCCAATCACCACAGAACATTATTATTTACTAAAATCTGAGAGTGAGCAGCTTACAAAATATTTGATAACATGTCAAACACAGCATGCCCAGTTAATGCATGCGACATAGCTACGTTGTAAGCAAGCTGAAATTGTTTTACAAAAAGTATATATACAACTATTTGGAAAATCTGTAATTCTTTCATTGTCAAGCAAATATTGCTGTATAAACATCCGTATATATAGCTTCCTATGTCTGCCTCATCGTTCATATATTTGCGTTGTTTCTATACTGTCCACACCTGTCGTCTGCTTGTTCCAGACTATCAGCCATCCGGACGTGAGGGTAAATAAATGCTCTCTCTGCGGACACATTATAAGACTATGTAATGGACTGGATCCATTTCTTCGCATTCTGGGAATACATCTGAATTATAACGAACTATTTCATTTATATAGCATCAATATTATATTGCTATATGCATTAGTAAATGAACATTTACAATCTATCAAGAAAATTACGCACACATTTTTAACGCCAACGAACTAAAATGTTGAGTTAAATGGATTGAGTAAGATAGTCATTTGTTTATGGTGATATAACCTTTCAAATTGGCCATTATGATTTTAGGAAAGATATGTAGAACTGATTAATGCTCTTAGAAAAAATGAATATTACCACAGGAACAACTTATTGTACCGCATTTATTACTAAAATAAAAAATTATATGAATTTTTATGACAATATTACTGAAAAGTTAAAACATTTCATAATTTACGTATTGTTTAAATTTTACTAGTAAGAGAAAAATCACAGTCATGTAGCTTACTTGACCGCCTTTTTAAGCCATTATGTAACTTTTAAGTTTCGTCAATGTACATAGATTATAATGACACCTTATATGAACAACAAGCATTTCTAGACATTTGGGTAAAACAGTTTACATTGCCATTACAAGAGATTATAATAAGTAAAAGTATTAACAGTATTGATATATGATCACTTTAAATAACTCGGCAAAAAGGACAAGTAAGCTCCTATCGTGACTGAAATCTTAATACTGAGACTGCAAACATTAAACTTTAAATTTAGTACGAACGAAATATAAGTAAATGAACAATCAAAATATCACAATTTATTTGCATTTGAATTTGATTCGTTGCCTGAGCAACCAATCCACTTATTTCATCAAAATGGAAAAATCAGTTCCAAATAAAACACCAGAATACATTAAGTATGACTTCAGTTAATGCAAAACAATATTCATATGCAAATCCTAGAATACAAACATACAAAAGACATCAGTTCCTATGGAAACGGACATTTAAATGCGAAAAATGTTGTTTTGAAAGTAAACAATATTGAAACATTATAAGTACACCAACATTAGACATAATGGTTAACACCTTATATAATACATATAACATGTTAATTGAATACATTCACATTCATTCCGTTGAAATAGTGGAATTGTCATACATGTACGTGGTATTTGTTGGGATGATAAAATATTACATTTTCGTAATTGCTGATGATAAAATCTTGTTTATCTTTACGCGACCCCGACTTTCGTTTTTCTTTCTTTTTAAAATGCGGCGGCATGGCTTACGATCGATGGTTTTCAAATGTTTTGTAGGTATGTAAAGCTAATGCGAGTGGAAAATATCAAGATTTGTAAGCCATGCCGGCAAATTAAAAAAAAAAGCCAATTCTTTCAATTATTGGAATAAAAACTTGTTTTGAGGTTATCTAAATTGATCTATGATTTAGGGTATGCCTCTTTAATTCATATGCTAAATGATATACGAGTTGCGCTCTTCCGTAACGACATTAAGGCCAACTACTTTCCTAAATTATTGTGTTATTTTTGTCACTTTTAGTCATCGTTAAGTTTTAAAGTGGCCCTTTTTCGGAAACGTTTGTCTGTTTCCATGGCACCTGATTATTTTGTTTGCTTACATTTTAGGTTTTACATTTTTGAATGAACTCAACTCTTAAACATTTTAGTGACATTTTACTTATAAGTGATGTTTCTATTTTGATAAGAACAAATAACAATTGGTTGTTATGGCAACGACTCACATTAAATGTGATTTTTGGATGTTCATTTTCTAATCTTTCGTTTACATTTAATTTCAATAAAGTTTGATGTTGTGCCATTTTCACCTCTATGTAAACAAAGCCCTATGGCCGAATAGTTTCCATTTCCAGTGATGATTTTGTCTAGTAACATTTCCAGTGATGATTTTGTCTAGTAACATTTCCAGTGATGATT
>JAUMHA010247926.1:0-15329 GCA_032359765.1 Saxidomus gigantea | reverse complement strand
TCTCCATGCAGATATATAAAGCATATTTAACTTGCATGTATCTGATTATCTCAGCAAATGAAGTACATGTACACTAAAAAACTGTCATCTATAAATTACTAATATAAATGTTTTGAAACAAATTTATTATTGTAAATTAGCGTTATCTTCAAAATTCATGCCTTGAAGTTGTTGCAATGGCTGCCGCGCGGTTTGATGTGTTCGAAATTTGCATTGCTAGCCGATGACACCGAGTCCTGACTTCTACCTTCTTATGATTTTATATGCAACCCTCCATGAAGCCCACACTACTGTACAACTCCTGACCAGTACTGCCATAAATCGTACACTTTTTGCGACACTCGCAAATATTATTATACTGTTCTAAACACTATAACATAGAGAAGTCCTTTCGTCTTTTAAAAATCCATTTAATCTTCCTAAGAATGAATTTGTTTGCTTCTTCAAGTATAATGTTAAAACATTGTGTTCATTAATCGAAACGAAGACGATTAAATTGTATTTCAAACAGAAGCCTTTTAATTCTTAATTTGATATTTTTATATCGATACGCAATTTACTTTTGTGGATATATAATACAAATTTCTTAATTGTAACTTAGAAAGAAGTTGTCTGCTTGTCCTGCTTAATGGTACAAATTCCAAACCATCAGTCAAGTGGCTGAGAGACACTCAAACAACATAGATGGCATTTTATTTTAGACATTTCCTTGATCCATTCCAAAATATGATAAGGTAAGCTTCGACAAAACTGCATTAGAATAAGATCTAAATACATGTACTTCGAACTTATTAAAGAATTAACAGTTCTTATCAAACATATTCTCATAATCGTCACATGCGTAATTTGATCATAATTTACACCAAAATGCTTTTCCACCGTCTCACATGATATGCCCTTCTTGTAGAATTGCAGATGTCCTAGGATGTTGTCGGATAACTTTCTGTCAACCTGAAATGTTCAATTGATCAAATATTTTTTTTTATTTTCAGGCATTTAGTCTTTTTCAGGTAGTTTGTCAACACATTTTCAAACTCGTTGTGTTACTTGAGTAATGCCAGACAAAACTGTTTTCTGAACTCGTTACAATATAAATGTTACCTAATACGTCAATACTTACTAAGATTCCTTTGTAATATGCCTATTACTCATACTTTATAATTTGCCTATAACTCTTACTGTGTTCTACCTCTTTAAATATGAAATGGTTATCTCATCTTCAGTTAGCAGCAATGTTGAAATTTAATGTTTTGATCCTTTGAGCGAGTTTTTCAAAAGTCCTTTACATGCTGAAAATATGAAAAAATCAATAAAACCTTCACTTTTTGTTTGTCTGCATGTTTGTCTGTCTCTTTCTGTCTAACTGTATGTATGTCTCTTTCTGTATGACGGAATGTATGCCTGTCTCTCTTTTCATTCTTCCCTAATTGCAAAAGAAATTATTGATGCTAAGAACTGAAGTCTTCATTTTTATGATGAAAAACAGGATCATTTTAATATTCATTGTTTTTAAGATCGTTTGGAAGATACTGCACTAGCTGGTTTATACATTACTATTTTATATATTCAGTAGTCTTCAATGAAATCGTTTTTAAATATTGATAGAGATACACCTTTGCTGGTACAAAATTATATATATTGTGTTTTATTGCCGCTTACGTGATTTGTGCTGCCTTTGAGTCATCTGTGATTGCCTAGATTTACTATATTATATTGTTAATTGCTAAATCTATTATTTCGTTATTTATTTAGTGTTGTAGGAGACATGGTCGGTAGCTTGGCTCGGACTCATGACCCTCAATCTTTGAGCGGTAACAGTGATTTCAAGTCAGTGACACTAATCACTCGACTACGGAGGCGAACTATTATCTTTTAATAGACAACTTTGATTACTTTTTCGAAAAACGCTATTCATTCACACACTTGATAAAATGTTAATTTTAGTGCATACTCAAGGAGGCATAAATTTAGTCACAACCTATCTATTATACATCGATTGTACAAAATAGAGGTTAATATACAACAACCTATATACATGACTTGTTTGTTCAAACGTTTAAAAAGAACGTCGCTGCAGAAAAAAAAGTTAGGTGTAACAACGTTAAAGTTTACTAACCTTCTACCTCTTCTACTTAAATCCTAATAAAATTAGGAACAAAGCGTGTAATCATCAGGACAATATATAAAATTTACTCAATTTACGAGGGTTACTCGATAAGTGATGTCACAAATATCATGACGTTGTAAACGATGCAACTTTGCACATTTGAGGTATTAGATATAACGCTTCAAGTCTTAACTGTATCATATTTGACAGAGTGAGGTCAGATGCTGTAATATAATTATACGAATAAATAACTAACTCAAAATACATTTGAAACGACTGCTGATGAGAGAGACGAAATAATACACATTAGATAGTGCTAAATCTGGACATTCGTAGACAAAATAATAAATAGGATAACTAACCAAAGTCATGTTGAACGCAATAAACAGCTTTGAAAGTCCAGTTACATAAAAAGAAAGCAACTAGAGGATTATTGCCATAAGTTCAAGTCAGATTAGAAGAAAGCCGTGTCAATTAGTTCGAAAACAAGTACAAACATTGAAGCACACAATTTCAAAGCAAAGCTACTGGTTAAGATTACTAATGCTAGAATAATCTATTTGTTTGAAAGCTGTGCACGACGTTTCGTCTAAAGTCATTTTGTCGAATTGCTTTTTTGTCTACTGAAATTTTGTCGATATGACACGATGTTGAATCCGTCACATTGTCTATTTTATGCTTTAAACCTAGCAGTTCTTCTGTACGTTACAGTTCTCTTCCAAAGGCCAGTCAGTTAATACGTCGGTCAAAATCAGGATATGCGTTTACAGACGGTTGTGCAGATTAGTTATATGTTGTTCCAGTGCAGTCGCCAGTTTGTGGTTTCTTTAACACATTTATAAGTGAAGAAAAAGTACAACATTGACAGTTTTGCTACTTTTAGTGCAATGCAAAGACACAATTAACGGTTTTTAACAAATATGCATGGCAGATGTACAATACATTAAAACAGGGAATTGTTATAATAATATTGTCCAAGATAAAATCGTGAAAGTTAATGTTATTTGTAGAAACCATTTCTGAAGACACACGCACATTTGATTCTTGGTAGAACCATGCTCCTCAAATTAAGTTAACACTCATTACCAGCCAATTTACAGTATTTTCTACAGGCATCTTCTACAGAAAACAGTTTCCAAGTATCGGTATTACAAATGCAGTTAATTTTCTTTAAAACATTTCGATCTTTGGAGTCATTCTACATTTAAATGCCTTTCTGGGGATATTTACAATGTACCTCTGTCGACGTTTGAGTGGACAGTCTCAATGTCACGTCGGATGTAAGTTTAGTGCTATAGGTCTAAGGCCGTACATGGTCGGTCGTGTATAGGAAAGGGACATGGTCATTTGCTTTTTTGCACAACGTCTTAGAAATGGACTTCGAAGGCAGACAGCGTCTGTTATACTGTGAATATGGATAAGCTTAGGTCTAAATCTGCATAAAGATTGAAATAGATTATGTGCTACAAATATTCATGCTCGTTTAACCCCAAATCACATAAATTTCTCAAGCATACAAAAACGTCCCCCTGGTTATCAAAACAAAAGTATGGCATCGTCCTTCCGTCCTGAAAAATCCAATGTTACCATGCTGTAGTGGTATATGATTATGTATATAATCAAGTTTCAACATGATCCCCATTACTTGTCGGGAAATTTAAAAATCGATACAAAGTAGCCCGAGGATACCACTTACAATATTATGTAAATATAGCACAAACAACTAGACCTGAATAGGCACCTTTCAATAGTCAAATAGGGAAGAAGATCGTTTTGCATTTTCTCCGTACTACAAAATAATTATTTGGAAACGTGTAATCGGGTTGTTTTTACCGAAAACAATTATATTCAGTATAGGCTTTATAGGTATATAAAATGGGCAAATAAAGCTACTCTTTTGTTCAGGTTCGGAAATTATTTGCAATCAATAAAACATAATAAAACCTTTCGTCAAAATCTTTTCTTAAAGCACAGGTCAAAACCCGTATGTGCTGTTCGATATTTGTAGTTGGCATTTATTTGATACCCGTATTTTGACCTTGTCATCAATGGATATAGTTTCTAAATGATTTCGTGGAAATCTTTCGTCTGTTCCGAAAATATTTAGGACATGAAACTCAGATTGCCAATTTAATGGTTAAGGACTTGTACTTACAGACATACATTATTTGACAACTGTATTACTGGCAAAATACAACACAGTTCCCCAACTTCAAGGCCAATGCCACCGTGACAAACTCTAAGAATTCGACATAATAAGATATAGGTATGGGTATTGCCAGAAAGTTTGTATCGCGATAAATTGCAACACACCGCACTTTATTGCGATACGTATTTCAATATATTGAGAGTGAATAACTCTTACAAAAATATACTTTGAAGTATTCAAAATTGGTTTTAATATGATGATAATCCTTGGGCAAAGTCATTATTGTTTATTTGTTAACCATCGAATAATTTACCACACGTTATTACTAAGTTACTGCCCGTCATTGTCGTAACGGAAAGAGGACACAACTCATTCAAATTCAAGTTTCAGCTAATAAATGACGGAGAAATTGCAGTTTTTTATTTACATAAAAATACCGCGGTACGGGGGGAAAAAACCGGAACGTATCGCACCTCAAGCCTAATTAGATATAAAGGGGCTGTAAATTTGTCATCTGCGGAGGTCTGTTGAAGCAGGCACATACTCCCGGCAAACAGGCATAGGTCAGTCAAAAATCCCATGTTCATAGCTCAAATACATATTTATTATAGTTTAGTTTAGTTTCAACATTATTCATTCATTTATCAAAGCATGAAAAAATACAATTAATTTATAAACACCATCCAGGATTGAGAAGAAAGCTATACAGCTTATATGAAGCTCTTTCCTGAAATATGTATTATAATACAGAAGCCAGGATTTGAACCTGTATCCAAGAAGCCAACGTCAAATACATGTATATAAAATATGATTGTTGTGTTTCGTTGAAGTACATGATATAAACATTTCATTGTGCAACTATCTGCAGTTATGAAATAAAGGTTTAATTTTAGTTTAACCATATTTCATTGCAACAAACACATATGTTAATACAATGACATATATACACAACGAAACAAGATGCAAATGGGTCGGGCCATAAGTTCTTTCAACTTAGTAAACGGTCCTTCCCAGCAAGAAAATTATATACAAATTTATATGTCGGGCAAATATGAATGAAACATGTTATAAGTATTCTAATTTGAAAAGAAATCATGTTTATTTTAACAAATATATGTGCACTAGTGAAAAATACCTAGTGCTTGTATTTTTAACTTAATTTTGTGTGTCCGAGATCCTAAATAAAGGGAGACACGTTTATTACGATCTGCATGACACGTTCGTTTTTCCTCGCAACCTTTTAAAGTGGTTGTGTTGTACATATTTACACTGACCTTGAACCTCTTATTGCCTCCTCCTGGATTTAAACAGGTAGTGACAACCGGTGAATCTTTCTTGAGTAAGCGATGTTGTGCATCTGAGTTTTTATAAGATTGTTCAAGGTAAGCACAAATTTAAACCGTTCAATTAGGAATCGCACATACCGCTGTGATGGACTTAAATGATGAACATACCAATATTAGTTTAGAAAAAACGTTATCGTGACTTATTGACAAAAGTTAAACATTTCTTTTTCCAGTACATGTTGAACATGTCGCTACTTGTGGCGGCCATTGACTTCGGTACAACCTTTTCTGGATGGGCATTTTCGTTTAAGCACGATTTTGAAAGGGATCCCATCAAAGTTTCTGCCAAACAATGGACAGGAGGGCAACTAGTCTCATTGAAAGGTACAGTGCAGAATTCTTAAATCCTACCATCACACGTATACAATATGGCGACAAAGCAATACTCAATCAGCAAAAACAGTGAAAAAAATGGAAATCCTCTGTTTCAAAACTCTGGATTATCACTTTAATTTCACTGAGAAAACTCTATAACTCACTTGAAAACACAAAATAAAAATTCATATTGAACCAAATTGATTTTTGTTGTTGATAATTTAACTACTAGTATTTGCACTCTATTGATGCTTGTTGTCGTTTAAGAGCTTTCTATGAGCTTTTGTATAGCAGTAGTCTATTACGATTTTTTGTTACTATTGTATTATCTAATAACGACTATCGTTCTTGATAAGCTGAGTTTTAAAAAAATAAAATGGAAACGGACTGAATCAATAAAAAATGCTTTAGATGTAGCGGTTTCTCAATTTAAAAGTTTTAAATATACAAATATACTGAAACCGCATATCTTTGCGAGTTTGATGCGGAGAATAAATCATTGCCTTAATCACTGTGCCATATGAGAAAGGAGTATATTTTGTTATTCAAATATTGGCAAGTTTTACCCATGTGTTTAAAAGAAACATACATCATTTAAAATCGGTCATAAGTCAAGTGATACCGTGTAACATTTTGACTATTACAGGTCCGACTTGTGCTTTGATCAAACCCAATGGTAGAGAACTTGAGGCATTCGGATTTGAGGCAGAGAGCAAGTACGCAGATTTTGCACTTGATAATTGCCACAAACAGTATTATTACTTCCGACGCTTCAAAATGCTGCTGCATGAAAACAAGGTTGGCAATAAAGTATCTATAAAATCTTAAATATATTTCTGCATTCATTTTTCCAAAACGTGCAAAGAAGTACTATTAAGGTTTCGGAATTTATAAAAGCTCACAGCAGAAATTATATTTAATTGAACTTATTAAAGTAATTCAGTTTCCACTTAAGTAAAGGACACCATTTTTAACGAATAATTCTCATATTTGTGTGCTGATTAAACCATATTCGGCGTAATTTCATTCCAGACAATCAACAGAAACGTTTTGATAGAAGATGCAAACGGCAAAAAGCTGTCAGCTAAAACCGTGTTCTCCCTTTCAATCAAATATCTTAAAGACGATCTCTTAAAGATGTCCGAAAACCAAATAGCTGGAGGTGGTTTAACTAATGGTGATATACACTGGGTTCTGACAGTACCTGCAATCTGGAATGACGCCGCAAAACAGTTTATGAGAGAAGCCGCACTAGAGGTCGGTTGGTGTTATTTTGTTTTCAAATATGTGATTGATATGTAGTTAAAGTGATAACAATGTTTCTGTTAAGAGAAAACCTGTCAGGTTACTTGACTTTGACTTTACAACTTCCTACCACCGACCAAATGCTGTTTATTGCAGAGATATAACATTAAAACAGTTGCATTTCAGGCAGGCATTCGAGATGGGAAACTTACAATTGCATTGGAACCGGAGGCAGCCAGTTTATACTGCCGACATTTGCCCGTAGAAAAGTGTGGATTCGACAAGGTGTCGTTAGCTAAGTTCGGGACAGGAACAAAGTATCTCGTTCTGGATGCCGGAGGTTTGTTTTAATAATGATATGGGTGTTGTGTCATATTTGGTGGAATCACCGTCTTTGTATAAAGCTTGCCAATTTACATATCTTGTGTAGCCGTGATATGTGTTCTTTATATCCCGTTCATGGCTATCACCATATTTTTCATGTTAAGTGATATTAAGTTCTATAGTTGCACTATAAAATAATGTAAGTTATTTTTTTTGAAATTCAAATAATTAAGGCAAGGGAATGCGATGCGACCATTTATTCAACGAAAGCATAATAAAATAAAATAAAACAATAACAGACATCAAGTTATGACTTATTAAACAGTAACAAGAGAATTAAGTGACGACTGGATCTAACGCTGTCCATTTTGCCCTTAGGGCAATTTAAAAAGAGTTTAGCCAGTCTGTTTTTTGCTTGTTTGTTGAAAATATACCGATTAAGAAAGGAAGTATTGTACATTGTATCGGTGAGAATGCTTGAACTCGGTTATGGGTCAGCAACTGTTGAGCATGAACTATATTAAAGAGATATCAACATGAATCATGAACTGCATTTAAATCATCCTGATTGCAGACAATACGTTTACTTAAAATATTTTGTATAAACAAATAGGCAATAAATGTCGAGGCGATAATTGATTTTTATAATTATACTGAAAGTTGCGTTCTTTTCATTATTCCCGATTGTGAGTTGAGTTTGTTTCGACCCATACTTCTCTCTCTCTCTGTTAGTTGAAATATATCAAATCTTTTGTAAATGTACTCATCTGTAATTTTGCTAATTCTGTAGGTGGTACTGTTGATATCACGGTGCATGAAGTTATGAGGAGCGGGCAATTGAAAGAACTACATAAAGCCAGTGGAGGAGCATGGGGTGGAACGAAAGTTGATGACGCATTCGAAAGGTTTCTGACTGAAATATCTGGACCAGGTGTGTGGTGCTTAATACTATACCTTTGAACAATTCAAGCTTCGAGTTACGCGTTATCTTTTTTGACAAAAAAGTCTTATTTCAGATTCTGTAAATGTTATTTGGCAGGTAGAGATGCGTTATGATCACATCATAAGTATCTTGATTCGCGTTTTTTCGGTGCTAACCCGCCATCTACAGCACTTATTGTATTGAATATATAACGAATTATTTGTAGATAAGTTACAATTAATATTTAAGGTGATGCAGTGATGCAACAATTTAAACGAGATCATATGGAGGATTATCTGGATTTGTTTCGAGATTTCGAAGTGAAGAAAAGAGAAATAACTCCTGACAAGACTGGCAAGGTAACAATTCGCATTCCGACATCATTCGTAGAAATGACGAAATCAGTAAGACGTAAAACGCTGAAAGAAGTCATATTACAGACGAAATTTAAAGAACAAGTTCAACTTGTCAACGACAAGCTAAGAATTGATGTAGATGTTGTAAAGAGTTTCTTCGATGAATCAATCAAGAGTGTGGTAGATCACGTAAATTCCCTTATACGTGACCATTCCGTTCGAGGTTGTGAAGCCATATTAATGGTCGGTGGCTTTTCTGAGTCATCAATGCTTCAGACGACTGTAAAGAAAAGATTCTCCAGACAGAAGCTAATTGTACCAGATGAAGCAGGATTAGCAGTCTTGAAAGGAGCAGTCATCTTTGGACATAGCCCGAAAACAATTGCTGAGAGGGTGTGCAAGTTTACATATGGGGTAGACATCTGTCACGAAAAGTTACGTTCCTGCATGCATGCTCCAGCAAGAACTATTATTGACGAATACGGATACCCGTGGTGCACTGAGATATTTGAGATAAAAACCCGAATAGGTGAGGCTATTAAACTCGGAGAAGAAGGAGAGGAGCATACTACTGGTCCACTGCGTGAAAACCAGGATGGCATTGATATATCGATATATTCATCAACTGAAAGGAATCCACAGCTAGTGACAGAAAGAGGATGCATCAAAATAGGATTTGTTTCTGTTCCTATACCAGATACGTCACTTGGAACTAGGAGGCAATTTGGTGTATCTTTTATATTTGGTGGAACAGAGATTGAAATCAAAATTGTCGATAAGATATCCGGCCAGGTAACCAGAACATTTGCCAACTTTTTGGGTTAAAGCATGGCTTGCATAAATATTGCTGTCATTTATAACAGTTTTCCAGATATTTAAGGTATTTGCGACATTAATATATCTTCCATATCTTATGAACTATATTGCGTTGAACTTCATGCGTTACTCAAATTTCAAACTGTAGTCTCTTGAAAAAAGACATAATTGCATCTTCTAAGAGGGATGTAGTATTGCACTAAGTTTCATTATTCAGATCAGTTAACACAAGCTGCAAAGATCAATCCCGTAACAGTCACAAAACCATGCCGAATTTATATACTGGACAAAATTAACTTGACAAGTGTCATATCCATGAAATGATACCAGGTTCAAGAAAAAAATTCAGCAATTAATGACACTGAAAGCAGAAAAACTGCTATCCATCAGCACATCAGTTATTATTGAGCATTTCAGTGAATTTACATTTAAATTAAAGTGACTCCTTGAACATATACATGAAGAATTCTAGGTGAAAGTATATAGTTCGGCGATACACATATAAGGAGGAAACCGCACAACTTAGACAGCATATAACAGATACGATGTGACATTTGCTGAACATTTGAGCTTTGCGATGTGTGTAACATTTATTATACATTATCACAGGAATATAGTATCTTCTTGATTTTATAATATGGGCCGTTTTTGTCACGAGCATTATTTGTTAAATTTGAAGGGATTTACATCAATTAATAAACAACTGGCGAACAAACAAGTCTCAGCTCCGAAGTTTTATGTTGCAGGTAGCCCTGTAAAACACTAAGTGATCGATTACTGTCTAAATACCACAATGGACCAGCTAGATATACCAAAATGTCTTGCAATCATAAGTCACGTACTTTTAACAACATACAGAAAATGATATCTGGATAGGCAGCTTGCTTTTTGGAAAATACAGCTGTTGTTTTTTATACAACAGAGTAACATTTTAAATAAAATTCAAAACATTCTTTGTATCATGCCAAAATTATAAGTGTTAATCATTATTATCAAGATGTTTGTTCAGCAGTTGGGTCTATTTCTCATACCGCTGTCTTTTATTTTCCCTACGGAAACCGCTGTTGTGTACATGGACACCATTGACAATCGCACTCTAATTTCGGAGATTTTACGGGAAACTTCGGGCTTTTTCCTTGAATTTAGTAGGTGGTGTATCAAAACTATCGTCATATAACAATATTAAATCAAGCAAAATGCACGATTTACCGTGGGATTTGGACAAGAAAAATAACTCAATCTAACATTCGTATTAATGATAGTTTACAAATGTAACTGTTACGTAGGTTATATAGACTTTCCGTAATATTACAATCCCAGTACTCATGACCCCACATATCAAAATTTCATTTTAAGTGATGTTATGAGTCCGAGTACCGAGTCCGGAGGTCCCTTTTTCCGTGGTGTCAGTAATTTAAATTTTTGTTTTCCATGTACCCTTTTAGCCAGTTCCATATTATGATAGCAATATCCGACCTAAAGTCTACTATTTTCATCACAAAATGAGTCATGTTATTTTAGGAAAATAAACATTTGAGAATGAAAATTTACATTTTTGTAATTTGCATTTGAAATGATCCCAAAACTGCTCTTTTACTTACACACGTGCAAGTGATATTAATACTTGATTGGCCCAGTAAACTGCATAAAGTAGGAATGAACTTTATCTAAGTTTTATTTTTTAAATAAGCTGCAAAATGTATTAATGATGATCCAGAGGATTATACCAACATAAGAAACTGTATTGTAACAGAAAGGACCAAAATGACACAACGATAATAAGAGAAGAGAATCAAACCATAACAAATTACTAGTAAGTCACTGCTCAATCTGGAATATACAACACTTCTCTTACTATACAGCAGTCTTGGGAGTAACCCTTCTCGGTAAACAACTCAGGAAACCGTCACTGTTGCTTAAACCGTTACATTAAAAAGATGATTGTAGCTCAGCCAGTCACAAGTTTTACTCATAGCACAGATTCCACACACAAGAAACAAATGCCAACTGTGTGGTCAATTCAGCTTAATTAGAACTATTTAAACTGTTAATTGAATCGTCAAAGGTATAACAATCTAGGCAAACTTCAGAGTAATTTCACACACTGTTACATATAAACAAATAAAACAAAACTGCATACTATTACATGTTTTATATATAGGTAATTAATAATGAATAGTTTGCTCCTTTAAAGCAATTCTTTCTTAAGGAATGGAATAATGATTAAATCGCCCAGTAAATTACTCTTGCTACGAAGAATTTTTTGTTGGAGGCTTGACGTTTGTTTTCCCCTTTATTTATCAGTTGTCCGTTTTCAAAAGCAGTACAGGTCTATTGACGTGGGGCGATAGCTTCATTTTAATGCTAACAATAGCAAGTGTTTTCAATTTAGCCACTCAAAGTGCGCCATGGTCAACCGTAGCACGCCAGCGCCTTCATAAATATGATTTTAATACGGTAGATGTTGTATTTACCATTGGCTGCCGCTTTATTTCATCGCCAGTGATCATCCATGCTTGGCATAATAAACCGCATAACAGCTCAAACAAATGAACACAATTTTCCTTCAAGTTGAAAGAGGTATCCGATTTTAGTAACGCCAATAAATTCGCTACTGAAACTCCTGTTTAATAAAATTGTACTAGATTCAGAGTGGGAGTTAAAGTTTCAGTGTGATAAACAAGAACTTGTAATATAATTATTTGTATCATTGTTACAAATGCTATGGATGATCGTTTGTAGATGGAGAGAGTAACAATGAATAATATGGTCTTAAACCACGGAGAACTAAACCTAACATATGTCATTTCCAAAATAATGACAGCTTAAAGATCTTTATTCTCTACGAAATATGCTTACATTATTATTGCAAATTCATTGAAACGGGATTTCAGAGTAAGTTTATATTGGCATTAAAACATTAAAATACAACTCAAAGTCCAAAATAAATTGCTATTGGTTCCCGGTTCAATCTATTCATATTTATAAACATTGAACATATTAGTTGGTTATTAAAACATTTCACTGTGTTCCGAGTACATTTATATATGATTAAATAAAATACAAATCACTGAACATGTATACTCGCTGTTGGTATATGTAATGTATTTCAACGCAGAGATAAAGTATGTTGTTGTCGAGTTACTTTCCTGTAAACTTTTGGCTGGGCTCTTGTATTTGTTGCTGTCAAATTTGTATTACGAGAGGTCGGTGCTTGATTTGCTTCGTGCTAACCCCCTAAAATTTAGGTTGCTCTTATATTCGAAACTTTTCCGCTCAATACTTTTTGCTTTGCTTTCACTGTGCCAAGCTAATTCTTCACGCGGGTCTAAAATACCTGCTAAATACCGCATAAAACAAAGGTCTAGATATCTTTCTTGCATCTGAAGATGGTTTGTGCTGCATGTTCCATTCATTTGATCCAGCAGTTGAATATCCCCTTAAATCACTTTTATCTGAGACGTTTTGTTTATACTTGTTGAGCGTCGGTGATACTTTCGTTCCTTGTGCTATACCCTTTGCAAGGACTGGACCATCCTCATGATGAAATAATGTAGGCCAAACTATGTACTCAACATGTGTGCCAGTCTTTGTGTAAAACTTGTATTTGTCAGTGTCGAAGGGCCTGCCACGTACATTCGTTTTAAAGTCAATATGAAGTGGTGGATGTTGAATCTAAAAGATATAAAATGTTTTGCAATTATATCAATATGACTCTTTCATGTGCGTAATTTGATTGACGTTTATGCAACTTAGTATTTTAGTTCTTATCCACGCCAGGTCTTTTTATTTACACTTTAAGCGATGGCCAAGGTTCTTCCTTCAGTTAACATGAAATTGAATTTAATGCATTTTCATGCACATGCACCTGTTCGTTGATAGTTTTTTAGTTCTAAGCACATGATACATAAATTTGCATTCTGTCTACAGTACATCTATGCACTTTTCATGATAAATCTTCCACATTTTCAATTGTTTAGTTTTAATTGAAAAATACACCCTGTAACTCTTATCCTATAAACTGTATTATAAACTCCCCATTTAATAAGTCGGTTACAATAACATATATGCCTTGCACCAACTACTTAATGTATTGTTCCATTGTACATTCAGGCATTCAGGAGCCAAGAAGCCTAAAGTTAATTTATTCAAAGTCAAAATTTTAAGATAGTGTCAAAAGCTACTATAACAGACATTTTGTTTGACTCTGCTTTTGTTGTAATGCTAACAGATAAATGCCAAAGATATTATAAGAAAAGCTACTCGCTTTATGGAAGTACACTGTGCAAAACACGCTAAGTCAATCATGATGTTACTAAAGTATTAAACGAAACTGTAAAATGTATATTATACTTACCAGACACAGCCAACATGTTTTGATACACCCCTTCACGAAATGTTTGATCTTCAAAATATTTTCCATGTATGGATTACGGGACGTATGTATGCTTGAAATGTACATCTAGAAAAGATTGGAATTATCTCGATGCATTTGTCAACTTGGCAACTTAGATGGCATTTTTAGACATTTCCTTGATCCATTCCAAGATAGCAATATTATGTCTAAGTAACTGAAGTATTACACGATTTGTCAAGGTAAGGTTCGGCAAAACTGCATTTAAATGATATCTAAATACAAGTACTTTATAATTATTAATGAATTAACTGTTCTTATTAAACATATTCTCATAATAGTGACTTGTGTAATTTGTTTTATAAGTTACCCCAAAAAGCTTTTCCACAGTCTCACAGGATATGTCTTTCTTGCAGAACTGCAGATGTCCTAGGATGATGTTGGATAGCTTTCTGTCAACCTAAAACGTGTTTCGGAGTACTTGTATACAGAACTATTTGTTCAATTGAACAATTTTTTTTCAGGCATATGTCTATTTCAGGTACGTTATCAATACATTTTCTAATTTGTCGCAATCGTTGAGTTCTGCCAGACAAACTTAATCCATATACTAAATTATGATTGTTTATAATCTAACAGGAAGGATACCTCTTTATTATAAGAATAACCACCGGTTCCCAGTTGAATGCACGCATTATTGCGATATGTCCAGAAGAGTTGAATTCGTACTACTCCATAAGCAAAAACGTATTTTTTCTCTACTCGTTTAAACATAAATGTTACTTAATAAGTCAAAACGTTTTAAATGTCCTTTGTAATTTGCCTATAACTTATACTGTGTTCTAACTATTTAAATATGCAATGGTTACCCCATCTTCAGTTAGCAGCAATATTTGTTTAAGTTTGATGTTTTGATACTCTGAGTGAGTTCTACAAAAGTCCATTACATGCTGAAAATATGAGAAAAGTAATAACACCTTAACATTTTGTTTGTGTGTTTGTCTGTCTATCTCTTTCTGTCTAACTGTATGCATGTATGTCTGCTGTCTTTTCTGTCTGACTCAATTTATGTCAGTCTCTCTTTTCATTCTTCCCTAATTTCCAAAGAAATAATTTATGCTAAGAACTGAAGTCTTCTTTTTTGATGGTTGCAAATTTTAGATCATTTTGATATTTATTGCATTTAAGATCGTTTGGAAAAGGAATATATAAACCATTATTAGAAATGAAAGCTACCTTGAAAACGTTCAGAAGTTTCGCAATTGTCTTTTCCTCATTGTCGTTGCAACTCTCAAGCATTTTGTAGGCGTCTGTCCACTCATTGTCATATAAGTCTTGATAAAATTCCGCAACTTTTGTAGGTCGCAGTTTATCGCTTACATCTACTTGCTGTGG
>JAUMHA010247815.1:0-15329 GCA_032359765.1 Saxidomus gigantea | reverse complement strand
AAAAACAATAGCGTCATTCAAATACAAAATGTTCAACAGGGGAAATCTTTGCGTTTCTAAACCTGTTAAGTGTAGTTTATATACATGTATGTTTACAAAGTCATGAACTATTTCTCGGTTTATTTGGGATTGTCATAATAGTTATTTCTCTTCATTTCGATGTTGATGTTTCTTCTGTTTATATAACCAGATATTTCCGGCTGCCATCACTAAGCCGCCTGATACAATACCAATAGTCGCAAAGTAAAACGCCATGTCATATGTGCCCAGAAAATCTTTAAACATTCCTGAAAGTAAACATATCTACATTTGTTTTCAAATTTTCATACCGAACACCAGTTTTAATACATGTTCTTGGTGGATGCAAATTTGTATCATATGATTTGACACTTTTGTGAGTTATCTATCATCTATAACGTCACAAGTAGACAGTTTTCCTGACTGTTTGTCTTACTCTAAAATTGGGTCCAATTTAAAAACCTCAAAACATTATTTAATGAAATAATTAACTGGATTGTTCACAAAACCTTAAAAACAAAAATAATATCAAACAGGGAATGCCACGTACCAAAAACGCAGCCTCCCCAAAACGAGCCCCACAGCACCCAGAAGTGCACACCACCAACAAAAGTTTTGATTCAAACAAATTTCAGTAATATCACATATAATTCATAGTTCCGTAAAACTTTCATCAGCCTATATTTCATATTTTGGGGTGGATAGCGATTTATTTTAAAAGGTCGCTATACTGGCGTTTAGTGCACACTGGAGACGTTTTTCGATATAAATGCATTTATGTCTTGTTTACGTACATTTAATCCAATTCAATTGTAGGGTATGCCCCTTTCAGGTTTGAATACATTATAATACATGTATATTTGCATCAGTAGAATGTATTCTATTGTTATGTATACAGATTTCTGTGGCCATTGCCACCGTGTTTGTAATTGAATATCAACATGCTTGTATGTTAAGACAGTATTGACCTGGCAACCTTTTACCGAATGAAGTTCGGAACCAGCGGACAGGTAGTAGCGAGATTTCCAGTTCGTACGCAAGATCTGAATGGTTTAAAATATTTACTTTTAAAACATTTCACTAGATTGTTTTCATGAAATATTTTGTTTCTCGTTCTTACCGAAAGATACAAATCGACAAGACTACTTTTTGTGTCTCTTCATAGAATACTGTGTTTTAGAAGACCAACCGTTTGATCTGAAGTGTCAACCTGCTTGATAGGCAAACACGGTCAACAAAGCTATTAGGAATGCCATTTGGTTTTATCTATAATATACTACATACGGTCAGATATCTTAGACTTATACAGACTATCGAATCTAATGAATAAATAGGTAAATGGCCGAAAATCTCAATGCATTTACACGATTTGGGAAAATGACCCAAAATAGGCCTCCAAATACACGGAAAATCCTGCATATGCCGGAAACCTTTTACCCATGCTTGAGACATTAACAAAACAATAATCCACTTACATAAACTTTACTCACAATAGAAAAGTGTACCATATTTACCTCCAACTGTAGATCCTATCAAATTGCTGATGCCTTGAGCCAGCATTAGAAAACCAAAGGCGTTGGACAAACTGGAAACACCCAGCACATCTACAACAACTACAGACTTCTGTGATATGTAAGTTCCTGACAACATTCCGTATAATCCACTTACTATCGCAAATTGCCAAAAAGTAGACATAGATGGTAGCAATACAGAAACTATGGCAACTAGAAACATAACTATATTTACAATTAAAAGTCTATATGGTTTAACACGTTTTAAGTCAAGTAAAGTAGAATTAATTATTCTAGAAAATCCATCACATATTCCTAAAATTGAGACTAGATAGGCTCCTTCTAGAGTTGAAACACCTCTCTCTTTCGCAAGAGCTGGTAGAAAAAGCGATGTTATGCTTACTGACAATGTAAATAGCAATATCTGTATGCACAAAGCGCAAAAAGCGAAGTTTTTAAATAATGACCATTGAAGAAGTGATTTCTTTTCTTTTGATGTGTCTGTGCCTTTTAAGGCAAGCTTAACCTGAGACATTTTTCTCTTAAATAATGACAGTTTCTTAGATTCAATCTTAACATTTGCGGTAATTTCCATTGAAGAATTCATTTCTGTTGAAATATGTGCCACGTCGGTATTTTCTGGCTCTGCAACTGATCTAGATAACAGTGAGCGTTCCACAGGTTCTTCATATATTGCGCCTCTCTCCCTTTTCCTGCAATAATTCAAAATCAGTAGTATCGGTCACTTTTTTCATGTTGTTAAAGTCTGCGTTCGTATCTTTGTAGATATCACCTGGTAAAATTGCAGCATGACAAACCTATATTTGAGTTCTACTGAACAAGCAGCAATGTTTAACGGTTGTCACTGTAAATACAATTCAGTTATTACAGTAGACAGATAGTTATAACATCACCAAGCTTCTTTCAGAGCAATGAGTAAACAGTTTGGCTCGAAATCAATTGACACAAGCGCATCGGGTGATCTAGCTTCATACCAGTCACAGAGCTCCATGGCTTATTTTTTCAGCACGGCATTTTGCTGTTTCAGAGTGAAAATATGTTTCATGTCAGTTGTATGAGGACTTTAGTATACGTGAAGCTATGAAATTCTAAGTTCTAATAATGAGATGCATACCATTTTGATTCAAACCCGTAACTCCAACTTACCTGTCGTATTCCATAAGTTTCCACTGCAGTTCTAAAGGTCTAAATAGTGCACCACAAACAAAGAAGTTACTTATAACTGCTGAAAGTATAACAAGTGTCCACGAAAATCCGTAAAAGTTGAAAAACAGCTCTATAGTTGGGGGGAAAAGGAAACAACCAAATCCGACACCCGACGTAGACAAGCCAACGGCGATACCCCGCCTTTTGTTGAAATAATAGCCAACTGCAATAACACTTGGAGTGTACACAAGTGCCCTTCCAAAGCCTGTGATATCAAACATACATGCTTATTACAACAACTGTATATACATGTATGTAAATTGATACTACCATACAAAACAATTATTTCGCTGGATAACTACTTTTGTACGTTCTTTCCCGAAATATAATATGATAATTGAAAAAAATATCATAAAGTCATTCATTGTTTTTGTGGTGTACAACAAATGAAAATGATTTGTAAGTTTTGTCATGGCACATAAAAATGTTTCTATATTTTCGCTGTATAAAACAGTAATAGATTCAAACACAAAACACACTATTTTTTACAGAAAGCTTAAATTTCCAGAATATCCCGAAATCGTCTATGAATTAGTTCATAGTTAAAATCCCTGTATTTGATAAAAGTTTTACAAATACTGATAATTATATAAGAGGTATAAACATATGTTTTCGATAACTATATAAATAAAAGGTATAAACATATGTTTTGTAAACGTGTTTTGTCATATCCGGAAATTGTTCTACATTCTTCATTCAAAAAATGATTTACCTAGCAAAACACCGTACGTCAAGTACATATACGGTATGTCCGGTACGAAACCAGAAAGCAATACCCCCAAAGCAGAAATGCCTGCTCCAATCATCACGACAGAACGACAAGAAAACCGATTGCAAAGAACACTTGCGATAGGTCCTAAAATAAAAACCAATCCAATATTTTTTTTCAAAAATCAAACATGCTTGCATGTAAATTCCTACATGAAGAAAGATATTCAATGGAATTTTAATAAACGAAAATCATTCATTCGTAATACAAGTAAATTGATATTAATTATATGTATAACAGTGTTGATGTTACTTTATTGTAGTATTTGGCAATAACTCTTTCGCAATACTATTATAACACGAATTAATGGTATCTAATAATAGCTCACCTAATAGGAGACGAAGTGTAGAAAATATTGACAGTACCCATGCAGTTGCTGTTGCACTACGATTATACTTTGATAGAAACTGTAGATACATAACACCGCTAGAGCGCTCAAATCCACCTGAAATGTAAGTAAACATTTTACCATGATTATACTGATTCAATTGACGTATTGCAAACATGGGCTCTTGAGCAGTCATGGTACATAAACATGATTAAAACCATTTACACTCGTGATTTAATTAGTATGCGTTCGAACTGCTGACTGTATTTTATTCAACGACAAAATACAGGGACACATTTATCATTTCTTAAATCAGAAAAAGAAATCCCGGAAAAAACATCTTTAATGTGATAAACTGTGTTATTAAGGAAAACTGTGAAAAGAATATTGACTACCTTAAGTGTGAATGTGAGAATAAACGTTGACGTAAATATGAAAGACCTTGGATGTTTGCAATGTAATTTACCCATGATGAGATGAACTAGGAAACAGCCGAGGACAACACACCAGCCCCAACCACCGTCCGGTGCCTTCAGCTCCTCGCGCACTTCTTCAATTTGAACTTTGTTTGAAGAACTCGGATATTCGTTGGATACTTTCCTTCTTTTTTTATCGTCAAGAAAAAAATCATTTTCGCAACTTCCATGTGACCCATTATCGCAATCATCATTCTCTTGCTGGACCATTTCTATAATCTGCAAATTAAACCATCATCTGATTGGTATTTTAACCAATATTTTGAAGTGGTATCGACCAGTATATATATATATATATATAAAAGGTAAGTCTAGCTGTATCTAGAATCAAAAGTTACTTGTAGATTTTACAACTGCATTATTTACATTGTGCTTCAAAAATCAAAACTTTCACCTGTGTATATTTCTAGTCGTCCATATAATGTGTGCAGATTTACAAGATCTACAAGGTATGTTGCAATAACATGTGTCCTGTATAATACCCTTGACTTTAATTCCGGTCTTTTCAAATACATTCAGTGATGTAATCCGTTCTTAAATTACCAAACTGTCTTTATAACCTTTGCAATGTACATATAGGTCGACCTAGTAAGCTACGTCATTTCTATAATTACCGACCTGATAAGAGGTAGTTGGTATAACTGGATATTAACAGGTGAGCTATGAACTACTATAGAATATAAATATAAAAGTGCAATCATGTCTAAATGCACATAACTTTACGACTTTTAGTTTCACTAGATCTACATTTATTTACAAAAATAAGGAACTAATTAAACAAAACGCTTAAAAGTTTTTTCACCTTGTTTACCCAGGTCTTTGTAACCAGCTTTGTTTTGTTTTCTTTTATTTTAGAAAAGAAATGCAGTAGCCAAATCAGCTTAGTTTTCATTTTGATGCATTTGGACAAAAAGTAATTTGAAAAACACTACAAACAAGTAACACAATATGACAAAAATTGTGACGACATTTTAATCTTTTTTGGGGTGGAGGCGGGGGATGAATGATTTCTTCCATTGGTAAATTGAAAATTAATTTACAAATAAAATACAAAACAATTGTGAAAGTTCTTCCCGTTCATAACAAACGTCTGCGGTTGTCTGTGTCATTGTTTAGACGTGTTGTCTACAAGCAACTCCCCAAATCTCCATTTTGCTGTTCTTGTAAGAAATCTTATTTAACAGTCTTTACAGTCACCCTTGCACTTTTTCGAAATCGAAGTTGCTTTATTAGTGCAAATCATACATTAAAAAAATCAATACTTAAAAATAAAAAATCTTTCCGGTATATCAGCAGTCCACTCTATGGAACTATTACTTCCCTTAAATACAGTTCTCCATTTGTAAGGGGAGGTGACTGCGTAAGAAGAACATGATGAAAATTAAAACATCTTTTTTTTATCTTTTACGTTTGCATTTATTGTTGGCGACGAAGTAGGCTATTAAGGTATGTCTTTGAAAAATGTCACATTTAAGTGTCAGTTTAACAAATCAGCTTAATCATGAAAGGAGGAAACAGTTCAAGTTGAAAAATGTTCAAGGTGAATATTCACGAGAAATCTATGGAACGCCGTTGCTGCCATGTGATAATGGTTTGAGTTCATGATTCGTTTATTCATAACACGACGCAATGTATATTAATATTGAGAATGAAATGTACCATAGAGGAGAACGCGACCGATCAATGGTTTCCGACTTCGCTCAAAATTTACTTGATAATATATTTATCCCCGAAGGACCAGTTTCAGTGACCCTAAGAATACTTCAGGCAGAATTACCAAAATCTGTTGGGGAAGGCCTTTTCTCTTTGTGAATTACTATTGTCCTTTATTTGTGTGATGTATACTAAAGTGAAAAATACTTCAACAAAATTATAAAAATTATACTGGCAAGCAAGGTAAAGCCGATGGCAAAGAATTGTCGGTGGCTTTTTAGTTTTCCTGTTACATGCCTTTATATAGTCTGTATGAAGCAAGTTTTGATCAAAATCTATCGGAGGATTTGTTTTGAAGCTGACTGACAGAAAGCATGAGTCAAAGTGTTAAATATTTACTAAGATATCGGTTTTTCATTTCAGCGTACTCGCAACCTTGACATATGTTGTCAACAACATCACGTGGGGGTCATGTGATGGCTGTCAACTTCTGATTTCTGCGCGAAAATATTACTTCAGTTTTTCTTAAAACATAAGAAAATCATGTTAAAATACATTTCAACCAGAAATAAAAAGGTATTGATAACATTTTCAAACCGAACACTAGTAATGAATGCAAGCCGCCGACATTTCCTGCTGTAATGCTAGGGGTGTCACGATAAACCGGTATACCGGTATATTGCAATACACAACAAGAAAATACCATATCGCAATACGATATCCCCGTACCGGTTTTTTCTTAAAATATTTACGTTTTTGTTGCTTCAAGTTTCCTCTTTCATGTTTGACGGCGTGTTCGGATAAAATTATTAAAGAATAATGTTCTACGATTTAACTGAATAAACGGCGTTTCATTAAGTAAATTGATGATAGGTCGGGGTCCCTCCAGACGCTTTGAAAATCGTTTCTCGTGCTTGACAACGGGATGCTGTTCTCAGAAACAAACTAAAATGACGGACTTCGACACAATTCCAAACAACAAGGCAAAAAGCGTTATATGGGCTCATTTTTGGGTTAAATGTAAAAATGTTTAAAAATAAAGTGTTTTACAGATACCTAGAATCTTTACAATGAATCCTTAAGGCGAATATAGATTCTGCAATATATTGCGATACGTATTGCAATACACCATGGCCGTATCGTGATATATCGTGATACACCCAAGGCGTATCGTGACACCCCTATGTAATGCCTATTTTTCGTGTGCTCTAAGTACCCCTTTTAAGGCCCCATATTTACGAGCATGCGCGACCAATGTAAACAAAAATTATCTCCCCCCACGGAGGTCATGGCCAAGATTTGCAAAATAGTCAATGTTTTTAATCTGTCTCATCTATTTCTAAAATAAACGAAAAAAATATGCAAAATGAATCGGCTTTTCCTTGCTTGCCATTAGTGCTGTTTGTCATAGACACCCCTGTTTTGCACTATAGATACTCAGTCATAACTATTTCAGTGACCCCTACTTCGTTTGTAAACTAGTGACAATAGCCGGTATTTTGTATTTGCTCGAAGTTTACTATCACAAACTGAACAAAAAATAATTTATAACCAGCGTGAGACTTGTTTATATTGAGATACAAAGCACATTCAATTTCAATGGTTACATTGTATTATAAATACTATGAAGCACAAGGGGTGGGGTTCAAAAAGTGGGCAAAAACTGTTTTATTAATATAAAATGTAATGATATTTAGTTGTCTTATATGCTATAAGAATCTGTTTACCATATCTCATATCCGAGGGGGGTCTTCAAAGGGTTTGTCCAAGAGAAGTGCCTTTTGTTTGCAGTAAGTATTTAAGAAGATCTTTCATGGAGTTGTGTGTTTGGGGTTCCTGGGGATCAAGGTCACTATAACCAAAAATAGAAAAATGGTAAAATGTTTGACATAATGTAACTAATTTATAGTATGTGTTATACATATAAATAAAGACTTTTATTGGGATTGTGTTTGGGGCTCATGGGGTTAAGGTCAAGGATTCTTTTAAAAATAGAAAAATGGAAATATACAATATCTATAGTTGCAATTGAATTGTTGTGACCAAACTTAGTGTCTAGTAATTATTTAAGAAAATCTTTTGTGGGATTGTGTTTCAGGGTCAAGATCAAGGACACTGTTACTTAAAAAATGGTAATAAATAAACTAAATGGATAAAATCAGAAAAGAGTAGGGCACTTGCAGGCGGTGGTCTTGTTAGGTCTTGGATTTGAGCAGTAAAGTCCCTATGAGTTGAGCATTTCAAAGATCACTAAGATGAACAGAATTTCACAAAATAAATGAGTTGACATTTTCAGGTCTTGGAGTGAACATTTCAGTTTATCACTTTGGTCTATGTCACATGTCTTGTGGATTTAAGGTAAAAGTACTGGAGTTTCCTATACAATTGCATACATTAATTTTTATGTAATCACATTTAATATCATCAAACTTTAAATCAAGATAGTCTTTTCCCAGGCCTAGATCATTTAGATTGTCTAGCTGAGGGCGGAGTTTAAATTGGAACCATCAAAGTTGGAGAAATGGTGGAGCAAAAAGTAGCAGGTACTGATGACACTGATGACAATTCAGTACCTGATGACCTGCAAGTTCTTAATAGTCAGCAGTTAATAAATGGGGAATCAAATGATGTATTAGCCAATCAACAGGTCGAAGAAACATCATGTGACCAAACTTCACTGAAGGTAGAGCCAATCATTGTAGAACAGGAAGTACAGAAGGCACCAGATGGAGGCTGGGGCTGGTTAATTGTTGTTGGTTCTTGCTTGGTTCATGTCGTAATGGGTAAAGATTTTCAATATCTCTATAGATGTAATTTTTACACTGACATTATCATTTAAGAAGACAATTTATAAAGAAAAAGAACTAAATCAAGAGAAAAATGGTGAACTTCACCTTTCAGCTAAATGGTCATAGTGACATATCAGTGTTCATGCTCTTCAAAATTAATGGGGAAACATAGAGTTGCTGCTTTGTCTGTCTGTCTGTTCTTGCAGATAAATACTTGGCTGAACATGTCAGTGCTGCAGACAATACATTATACATCTATTTATCTATTATTAATTATTGTAGATTAATTGGCTTTTAATTTTTTATGTGGCTAAAAAAAATCTCTTATGTGGCTAAAATAAGACACATAAATACTTGAAATAGGTAGTGAATCCTCGTAGAACATCGGTCTGTACAGATATTTCTTGTCCGAGAATAACTAAAAAAATGTTGAAGGGATTGAGTTGACATTTCACACAAAGATAGAGAACATTGAGAGTGAGTGCAGTGACTAAGAACCATAACTCTAGCTGATCCCTTTTTAATTATCTCGCTCTATAGTATGAAATTTATCTCCCTTTAACATGTGAAATTATGCTTGTCTGATACATAATACAAAAACAATGAAATAGACTTACTTGCTATTAGACGTAGTTATAGCAGATATTTAGAGGAAATATGTGTCTAATAACCTTAACCATAGCGTGTCCCCTTCTGAATGATCTCCCTTTACATGTATCTTGAGAAATTAAGCTTTTAGGGAACATAGCTCAAATAACATTGAACAGATAATATTCCTAATATTTAGCACAAGTGAAAGAAGATATTAAAAGGAAGTGCAATGTTCAAGATTCATTACTATATCTTGGCCTATGATTGAATTGCATCCCTTTATCTATTTTTTTATTTTGCTTGTGTACAATTACAATTTTTATACAGATGAATTGAAACTTGTTAAGTTTTCATTTTCAAGAACAGAACTTTGTGTGTTCATCTGAAAATGCAGGCTTCAGAGAGCATCCTTTCTTCACCCACCCAAAATTACACACAAAATGCACATTTGTTTGGTAATATAGATTTAGGCAAGTGATTCATCTACAGGTAATGGTCAAAACAGTCTTTACTGATTGTTGAAAAATTTCGCATGTTTGAATATGTTTACTTGAGAATGGTACAGTCTAAAACTACTTGTTTTGCAGGTGGATTTGAACGATCCAATGGCGTGTTTTACCTTCAGTTGGAGTCTAAATATGGCCAGAGTGCAACAGCAACAAGCTGGGTCTTGTCCATCTTCTCTACACTGAGGCTTGCTATGGGTAATACAAGTATTTTCCTTTACTTTAAGGCAATTTCACATTTACACCGAATGTTAACCAAACCAAACCAAATCCGAACCGAAAAAACTTAGAATACCTTGCAACCAACGGGGAATTTCACATAATATTATACACTGAACCAAAACTAAAATATGCACAAATTTGATTTCTAATATTTTAGGATTCAGTCACTAAATTTTGCTATTTTTGGCTGAGCGTAGGCTCAAATCCAGCCTGCAGCTTTGAATCTCTCAAAGGTTGGCCTTATGTCAAAAAAGAAATGGTTGTTTAGGAAAGACGATTCAAATGGGACAAGGTTTCAAAAGATTATAAAGACCATGTGTTGTACTATAAAGTGTAGAATGCATGGATGAATAGCTTTTTATCATAATTGTATAATCTATATGTCATAAAAAACACTTTTTCCTTTATAACATTGAAATAATAGAAAGTTTCACCCACAGATTTGGGACAAATTTGGTGCATATGCGAAAGCTTACACCAAAGCTGAAAGAAAAAGAATTTTGTATCAAATCGAGTCAGTTCAGTGTATATATGTGAAATAGCCTTTAATCTCGCAGTAAAGATAAAAACAAACCTTTATAAAATTGAAAGTTTAAAAAGCATGCATTTGTTTTGGAGTGATTTAATTTTAAAACTATTTATTATAATAAATAGATGTCTAATTACAAGTTTCCAGCTTTTGAGCTTTCCACTCCACTGATAAAATATTTATAAAACAGATTAAGATATAATGATATTCATTGCATAAAATTCATTTACTAATGTCCTCAATATGAGTTAATACTGTCAATCACTTTGAATTTACAAGACAAAAAGATTCGCGATTTCTGAGCTCCAGGTCTATCACGAGACCATGAATTCATGAACATGAATGTTTCAGAAATTCGTTCATTACCGGAGAACTTTGAATTAGCGAAATGATAAATTCATGAAGGAGTTCTCTCGCTATTAAGCACGAAAATAAAGTTCTCGTGAAAATTTCATAATTTACAGTAGCTGGACCATACTTCAAGTATTCATGTGCTGTAGAATACCTTGTATTTCTATTTTCCAGGACCACTTGCAAGTGCTCTATGCAACAGATACTCATGTCGAGTTGTGGTGATGCTCGGAGCTGGCATTTCATCACTTGGTGTGTTGCTGTCTGCATTTGTACCAGATCTACCATACCTGTATCTCACATACGGTGTGCTGGGTGGTAAGTATTTGCAAACAGGTTCACTTGCACTGAACAAGTCAAGAGCTAGCTTGGACTTACTGGCATTTAGTTATCTTCCTTGAATGAACAGTCAAGAAAAAGTATGTGACCAGACTGTGCCACCCTGGAAAAGAAGTTGTATGGCAGGCAAAAGGAGCTCAGAAAGACAGGTTCGATCCCTACCATTGCCATGTTTTAGTGTCCTTAGGCAAGACACAAATAATTCCACATTGACTCTCTCTCTTTGAGGTTGATTCCATCTGGAATGAGTCTCGAGAACGATTAATATAAGTTGTAAGAACTTGTTTAGCAATCGATAATAAATAAATTAGTATTAAATAAAGACAGCTTCCTTCTAGTGCTGTGACCGGGATGGCGGTGTAGACAGTGAACGCAGACAGAGCCCTTAGTTTGTTGTAAAATGTTTTGTTTTTTTGTGAACTGTGTAATGTAAAAGTCCTGTCTAAAGTGTATTACCTGATGAAGTAATCTGTAAACTATTCGCAAAAATTAGGTTTCCCAATATTTCTGAGCCAGAACGGTCATGAAATTTTTTTAAGACACAAATAGTCTGTCTCTAAGCTATTTATATCTTATTTTCCATACACTTCATGTATTCCTCATCTATCAATTAAAAATGTATATAAACTGAAACAATTGACAATTGAGTTAATTGCAAGACCACGTTCCAAATGCGTCATTTTTCACCCCTTCCACTGGCTAAGTTATTAACTGCAAGTTCAAGACACTGACTGTTGGCCTCAATAGCTAAGCTGTTGAGGCGTTTGCTTTTGGTACTGTTGGGCCAGGATTTTGATCCAAGCAGGATACCGAAATGTGTCCGTTAACAAAGACACTGATGCCACACATGCCACAGTCCACCTAGCTGTAAATGGTTAGCATCAGTGAAAACCTTGCTTCTTCTTTAAAGTGAACATGATAACATTGGGTATGAGTATTTAAGAGGTGAAAGCTGTCTTCAAAATGGAACTATGATAAATTTGTATCAACTTAACTAAGACATTGATAAAATATAGTCAATGAAGTATATACATGTATAATCAATTGAGGCAAATATTTTAGATCGAGATCAGGAAAAAAACTAATATTAATAATAAAATCATTCGAGGTAATGCACAACCCTATGGTCATTGTTCCAATGATGAATTCAGTTAAAACTTATTTTCATTCTTTCAAAGGCATAGGAAGAGCTTTTACCTACACTCCCAGCTTAATCATCGTCGGATATTACTTCAACAAGAGGCGAGGTATAGCCGTAGGTCTCTCTACCTCGGGCGTTGGATTTGGTTGTTTTGTGTTCCCACCAATTATAGAGATATTATTCAACTATTACGGGTTTATGGGAACATTCATCATACTCTCGGCGGTGATGAGTAACTTCTTCATCTCTGGTGCTCTATTTAGACCATTACAATTACATAGGAGACTTATGGAACTAAGCAGGTTTGTCAAATACTGTAAATTGGGTGATATTTGCGATGGTTTAATTTTCGCAATTTTTTCACTTTGCTAATTCAAAAATCTTGCGAAAGATTCATTTCACATAGATTTACTGCTAAGGAATTATCCTTTCTCGAATTTAAATTTCAGGAATAAGGCTTTCTGCACACAAATCGTGAAACAGAGATACATGGTTAGACTGGGTGGTAGTTGTCATCCTTTGGCCATCATCTAACCACTTGTCAAGATTAACCTTTTAAACAGCATAGAGATCACAGCTTAAAAAGAATCATTTGGCTGTCTTCATGAAATCTAGATTTGGATTCGGACTAGAGTCGGGATCAAAGCTGGGATCAGAATGTTTCACTAGATTAATTGATGTTCTGTTCAGAATTGATGCTAGTTCATATCATTCAGAAATGTTGAGAGCAGTATTTTAAAACCAGTTTTCAAGGGTGATACATTTTGTAATCATAAAACTGATGAAACTCATAAATAACCAAGTGAAGACTGTGTTGACATGTATAGGTGATCTAATCTTGTAATAACACCACACCTCAAACTGATTGAGGGTCATGGGTTCGAGTCCTGCTACCTCCCTAACTCAATTTCTTTCAGAGGATATATATTATGAGTTGCATATTGCTAGATGTGCAGGTCAAATATTTGTTATTTCTTAATTAACAAAATGAATGTACATGTAGTCACTCAAGTCTTAACTGACCTGGGTAGAGGTAGTTCTTTGCCTTACTAACTTTGTAGTTTGTTTATGGTTTTGGCCGACCATGGGATTTTTCCCCTGGTGAACTTGCCAAGACCCCAAGCTCTTTCTAACAGACCTATTAAATTATGTTTGTAGGAAAATCAGCATGACTAAAGAGGAACCGGAAGAAAAGTTACTGGCTCCTGTTTCCATGGCAACACGGACACAGAATCTCCTGGCATCACAGTCTGCCGCAAAAATGTCCTCTTCCATGGAGTTAACTGCAAATGTGAAGATAGAATCAAGGAAAAGTATTTTCTTCCAGAGAAAAATGTCAAAAGTTAAAGAAGCTTTAAAAGGGTCAGACAATTCAAAAGAAAAGGAAAAACATAAACCTCTATTAGATTTGTCTCTTTTTAAGAACTTTGCATTTAGTGCTTTATGTATACAGTTGTTTCTGTTCACGATCTCATTCAATTCGACTTTTGTTTTTTTACCTGCTCTTGCCAAAGAAAGGGGGGTAACTCAGCTGGAAGGTGCATATTTGCTGTCTATACTAGGGATATTTGATGGAGTGTCTAGGATAGTAATGTCAGTGGTGCTAGATTTAAAACGTGTTAAACCATATCGACTCATAATTTACAACTGTATTATTTTTTTTGTGTCCGTTGTTTCTCTGTTAATGCCGTCTGCTGCAACATTTTGGCATTTTGCCATCCTGAGTGGACTGTATGGTGTACTATCAGGGTCATGCATATCTCAGAAGTCAGTGGTTGTGGTGGATATTCTAGGAGTGGAGAGTCTATCAAGTTCTTTTGGTCTGCTTCTCATGTTCCAGGGTCTCAGCGGACTGGTTGGACCCACCGTAGGAGGTAGGCATAGTACTGAAGGACTGCATATAATATGATCAAAGAATATGCCAAATAGATTTCTCATATGGAAAGTTAAATTTAACTAAAGACATGTATCCGACCAAGAAAATGAACTTCAATGTATCTTTGCTTTAAGATGTAGTTTCGATTATATAGTTAAGAAAGTTTTCATCTTCTTTTTGTGCAAATCAACATTACATTAAACCATTTTCATCTTCATCCTGATGAAGGTCATTATATGACCGAAACCGGTTGATACCTAGTAAATTTGTTCAAGTACACCTGGTGTTTGACGTGTCGTTCCTCTCCACCCTCACCTATAATCCATTTTAAATGTTAAGTATTTATACAGCAGTGGTCAATCTTAGAACAGAAACTTTCATCATGAGAAATTGCATTCACTGAAATCATTAATGAATGTTGTGGATTCCAACAGGTCTAGTCTTGTTTGAAAAAACAAACAAAAAAAGTTCAAAGGAAAGAACAGAATGCATAACTGCCATCAAAAGTGATTGCTGAAAATTGCACCAGCTGGAAAAAATTACATTCCATAATTTTTTTCCCCAATTTTTGGAAAGAACATACTTTTGCAGTACTTTGATGTTGCCATCAACACTTGCTGAAATGTCTCTTTGCAGGTTTACTTAAGGATTTTCTGGGCACGTATGACATGGCATTTTATTTTGGTTCTGTTGGTATAGTGGCTGGAGGTGTAACCATGGCTGCTGGCAACATTTGGTTATACAGGCAGAAGAAACAGAAGGAGAAAGAACAGTGTCGAGATAATGAGAATATACAATAGGATTTTACAAGACTTACACGTTATAGGAAAAAATTACATATATATTCATGTTTTTAGCTCACCTGGCACAAAGTGCCAAAGTGAGCTATTAGGATCGCATTCCGTCCGGCGCCCGTCCGTCTGTCAACCATTTCCTTCAAACGACATCTCCTCTGAAACCACTGGGCCAATGTTGATGAGACTTTGCAGGGATGTTCCTTGCA
>JAUMHA010247704.1:1970-15333 GCA_032359765.1 Saxidomus gigantea | reverse complement strand
CAATAGCAGTGTCAATGAGTAAATTGTAACAGTAAGCAGGCATTGTGTAATTTTTACCTCAATATCATTCCATACAATACAGCAAGTTTTATTTAGAGTCAGCAAGACAGATTAACAAATACAACATAACTTTAGCTCCCCAGGAGCTTTTGAACCAACTAAAAAGAAAGGTTACCAGTCAACTCGTACCTAAGTCAACTCGTACCTTTGTCATCTCCTACCTAAATTGGTCAACTCGTACCTGATTTTTTTTTTTCGAAAAAGTCAACTCGTACCACTTTTTTATGCAATATCTTTGAGATTATAGTATATTTTATCAATAATCATTAAATATTTGCATTGAAATACTTTATTTTGCTCTTATTTTGCAAAAAAAATCAGAAAATGGAAGAAATGAAGAGAATGTTTTGAAAAAAGTAAACTCATACCCTACGTAATCATTCATTTTTAGCGTTACTAAAATAATGAATAATGGGACTTTCGAAAATTATATTATTTTCATCATGTTAAAGACGAAAATATGTTTTATTTCAGTTCAACTTCAGGTTTTTATGATACAATAGGCCCTCGGACATTGAAATTAGGTTTGTAGTCACGCTAACAAAATTAGTAAATTTGCTTCCTGTTTTATTTTTGTACCGATTTATGTACAAACTTTAATTTTCTGTGTGAATTTATTTATCAAGGCGATGGAATTTCAGAGCAAGTTACAGTAACAGTTAACTAGTTACTTCTCGAATGAAAATATCCTTCCAAGTTATTTATTTTCTTGCATGCAACAGAGAAAGTTAAAAAAACATAACTATCACCTGAAATATCAGTTTTGAAACAAAAGGTACGAGTTGACTACAAAGGGTACGAATTGACTTTTTTAACCATACAAGTTGACCAATTCAGGAACGAGATGACTAAGGTACGAGTTGACTAAGGTATGCCCTGTTCCTACGATTTCATGACTCTTAACTTCTAAAATTGCGCATGCGCATTGCGTTTTTATGCAATCAAAAAATGTTTTCGGTAAGAATGTAAAATGAAAACAACTGCAGTTCTGAAACAACTAAAATTAACAATAAACCCTGTTATTTTTTAAATGAGTTACCTTTTACATTGTGACCTACACCATCATAATCACGTGGATGCTTTCCTATCGATTTCGTGGCAATATTCATTTACGTGGAACAAAGAGTGATCTCTCAACATTAAATAAGGTTTTATTACAAAATACGGGGTTTTACCTGTTTTTTTCGCATTTTTTCCGCTTAAACTTTGTCAAACTTAGTGTATACTTTCGGAAAACTTGCACCGACTTCGGATTCGGCACGAGCGTCATTTCTATAGCCACGAAATCGATAGGAGCCACGAAATCGATAGGGGACACGAATTCGATAGGAATAAGGCATACGAGTTGACCTGGAAGCAAAAGAAATAAGAAACAATCACCATGTCTAAATGTTGGCACCAATGGTCACCCTGCCTCAGATTTAAGCAGGAGAGAAAAAAATACTAAGCAGTTGGCTACACCACAGGGCTACACGTATAGTTACAAATAAGATGATGACACATATTTTTGTACTTGTGGCTATGGTGAAAAGTTGAACGGGCGAGCTGTGTCACGATCAAACGTGCAAGAAAGTTACACTCACTACTTCAGTATTCGTTTGATTATCCAAAACTTCTATTTCATTGTTTTCAATCTGCAGCATTGGATTCTTAAAGTATATTTATTCATTTGTCGTTGTTTAACTATCCAGAAGCTACGAAAGCCGATTTACTCGTCGTTCTCGACAGGAAACTGCCAACAAAACAAAATAAATCTCCGTGACTGAAGAGTGTGCAAAGGGATCATATGTAATCTGCGGGCCTAGTGCGCATGTTTGCGGGCCTATTAAACATGTGTTTGAGCAATTTTAGTTGAAGAAAAGTGTAAAGATATGTGAAATTCGCTGTTTTAAACGATTTTGACACTATTTAAGTACAGTCTGAGGTCAAAAGTGATTCCACACCGTCAAATTTTATTATATATTTCATAGAAATCCATCATTTTTAAAAATGTCTGAGACTCTTGAATTAATTCCAAATGCTATCTTTATCAAATTTTAACTTTAGAAATTATTTAAAAAATGTGTTTTCTATTCCCGCAATAGCTTTATGTTTTAATTTTAAAGGTATCATGATATAAACATGGTTTTGTAAATTTAAATGTCAGTTTCCCTATATGTCCGTGCAATCTAATAAATCTTGGTCCATAGTAAATCTTGACGTCAACTTTTATTTATTATGTTTTTCCTGATGTAAATTTCGTGAAAACACCATGGAAATCATCTTCTGCAGAAATTTTTGAGATTTTGTTTTTATATGAAATATATAGTAAATTTTGATGTTTTGAAATCACTTTTGACCCCAGACTCACGAGACTGTATTAAATAGATGTGGATCGTTTGAGATATTAGACAAACAGACGCATATTCAATTGCGGACCTCGTAAGATAGGCTCACAGCAATTTTTTTCTATAACGCACGAAAAGGGAGAAATTTCATTTTATAACTAGAATTATAGTCAATCAAAATGATTTTCAACATATTTTCTATATTGAACAAAAATTAAAATGTTATACAAAATTATTATATGTTTGTTACAGGTTTGGTAATGTCACGGACCTATATACACATGTCAGTGGTAATATTCACTTTTCCAGGAATGTGAAGTAATGATAAATGTCTTTCTTAAACTAATGACGGTCACGTTGTACGGTAATATTAATTTATATCCGAATATATTAGCGGTATATACTGTTATGATGGTCACGTTCAACTGTAATTACACTTTAAGTCCATAATTATACTAGTATAAAAGTTGCAATATCTACATGTACAAACTGTTGTGCAGGAGGGAGTTATTTAGGTTAAATACAAAATTAAAGCAAGTGTGTTCGATTTTAAGTCAGCCCTGATTTAAATCCAGAGATAGATTAAGCACTGACAACACCAGACGGCAAAGTGTTACATACGAAATTTGATTTGAAGCAAATTTATAAAGGTCCGTCCATGAGAGCAGTTATATAAGCTTGTATTCGTGGATGAGACCTCGGCGGCATGTCTACGTTACCATGCCTATGTTACATACGAAATTTGTAAAGAACTTCATTATATACACATTATGAATTTATGTACATATTCAAATATGAAAACAGAAAATTCATGTTTTATATCAACACCGTTCTTAAACAACGTTATAGATCTACATTTTCATAATTTGATGTTCTTTGGTTTTAGTATAAAATATATGAACACAGTACTTTATTGGTAAAACAATTACCTATACCATTCAAAAGTAACATTTAAAGGGTGAGTCTGAACTCATTATCAAAAACACAAATATACTAAACGAAACTTCTAATGTATCACCTGTCCTTTTCCCTCTTTAATTGATTATCGACGCTTCCCATATCTGCCAGTTTATTTTCAGTTATCGATGCACGAAAGCTAGCATGCCTAGCATTTATGAAGACATAACGTTCCATTACATATATAGATTTCAAAATGTCGAGTGGTACAAATTACATGGCAGAGGATTTAACGTTCAAACCTCCGTAGACTTAACATGAGTTATTGCCTTGATGCTTTTCCATGGGAAACCCACTCTTAAAATTCTTTTCCATGTGAAATTTGTATCACGCGATCATTTTGAATTTCGTGTAATGTAACCACCTAACCAATGTCTTCATAAATGCAAGACATGGTAGCTTTCGTGCATCGATAGCTAAAAATAAGCTGGCAGTTTCGTTTAGTATATATAGTTTTTGTAAAGTCCAAATATATTATCATATAGAACACTGCACTGACTACACTAAGTATATGTCTATATGTCTGATTTTTATTCTTTCCCGTATCAGACTGATTAGAAAGCGCTTATCGAAACGCAATATAAGCACTTCATCTGGGTATATGATAATTTGGACATGTACAGTTTTACACATTAGATAATGGTGCCCTAAAAATATGTAAAACAGCCCATTCTACGGAGGTCATCATTATCAAAAGAAGAAAAAAACAGTTAGCAATATTAATGTCACGTTCTCATACTTAGGTCAGACGCGCGGCTAAGATCAAAGGTGTAAAAACTGAGAGCTGCTTGGGGTAGCATAGTGCAAAGACAAAGATCAAAGCAATCCCACAATTCTAATTTGCAAAAAGATCTTGTTGAAGTCTCATGACATCTGTCACCCAAGGTAAAATACGTCAAAAGCTTTAGTTATTAATAATTGAATATTTTCATAATTCTATTTGTTTTTATATAGTTTATTTCAGTAATTCCTTTTTGTTCAATTCCCGGTTTAGCTGTGTCTTTTTTTCTACCCGAAACCACACAATAAAGCAACCGGTTATAATTACATTTGAAGATGTGTTTTAAATAGTGCAGTGTGGATATAAGAACTTCAAAATGTATAAGAATCATTCATATTAACTATAACGTTTAAAAATCTCGTTATCTGTACTACCTTATCTAAAAAAGCCAGGTCAAAAGGCTTACTATCAGTGATTTGTGAATGGATACAAATTGTTACCAAAATATTCCATACAGATTTTACTCTCGGTGGTAAAATATAAATATATATTCCAAAACATGAAAAGATTTGTATTTGCAGCTAAATTAAAATGTTTAAGCTTTCAAAAGATGTAATATTTGTATTTGTATTATAAATGGCCAGTGACTTTTATTTGGTACATAATAATTTAAACGTCACTGTACAATAAACGTTACTGTCATGGATGATATTTCAGGAGTTCAGTTGTGTTAAGGGTCCGACCGGCAACTATAGTATAAGGCCGTTCAGCCGCCAAGACCACGGCATGTCTCCCATCATACCTAAGAAGGGCGAACTTTGCCTGTAAGCATAGGCCAGTTTCTCTGGCGGTATCGAGAATGAGTTCCGGCAAAGCGGTGCTCCAGTGGAAATGGTAAGCCCAGGCTTCGACCATGGCCACATTACCATCAAAGCACTCTGGAGACCCCTCGGCGCTTGCGACGCAGTCAATCATGCAGGTGCCAAGAGGTAAGGAGTAACCAAGGACTCATTCTTACTACATCCCGGGAGTACCAGCCTCATGCCCAACCGTCTGGAATGTCTGGAACGGAGTCAAAGAAGGAAGCTCGTGCCCCCCCCCCCCCCCCCTAGCACAAAGACTGTTAGGGCCTAACTTAGGAAGGTCTTCTAGCAAACAGGGCGTATTGTAGTTTACCCGCCACCCGGTAGTCGTCGCCGGCACGAGGGGCTTCTGCATGTCTTCAGTTATAGTCGGAGGTCCTCTCTCTTTGTCGTGCAGTCCTGTACAGCTCTTTTTAGGGCCACATCCCACGTGATAGCTACTAGACCGAAGTCATGTATCTGGCTGAGACCCTGTGCCTGCTCTGCGACGTGCCACGAGAGGTGACAGCAGATATACAGTATTATTGCATATCTCCGTTATCTATATATAAATGTCTATATCAAGTACATAAAATTTGTTGTCATTTATAAAAGTGTTCTAACATTCAGAATTTCTTAATTTATTGTAGAAAAATGTTCAAAAATCACTTTAGTAAAAACTAATTAAAAACTAATAGATTATCAGCCTTATTATTGAGAAAAATGAGCTTTTGTCTCGGATTGGAGGGTGGTGATAGAGGGAGGCCATGTGTATAATGCCACTGAAGTAAGACAGAAATTTGAATCGGACAAGTTGTGCATAGTAAAACACATACAAAAATATCTAACAAATCTATATCCTTCTTAAAGCATCTGAAAGGTTTTAAAAGCCAGTCTTGTTTAAATATTGACCTTTTTGGTGCTTATTAAAGGGGGATTATAAATGTTCTTACTAAATTTATTGTTAGCTATGGTTATATGTATAAAACATGTAACAGCGCTATCGCCTCTCAGAAAATTATTTTTTATGATTTACTAAAACAGTGATTGTCACAATTAATTAAACAATATTAAAGAATAAAAATAAATTATATTGCTATAGCCGTACTTAATAGTACGTCCCTGTATTCAGATCATTTTAAAGTTTTGAAGAAAAGAATATCTTTAAATATGACCCATATATTGACTTATCTCGGACTACTTTATTGTCAAAACAATACAAAAAACTATTCAAAATACTGAACAACAAACAAAATAGATGTTGTTTAGATTGTTTATAGTCCCAGCCGACGTGGGATTTCTCCCCTGGGGAACTTACCAAGACCCAAGCATGAAGTCCTTCCATGCATACTATTACCTAACATCTTTTGAAAATGAAAAGTTAGGGGGTTTTGTTTTGCCTGACAGCAATACCGAGTCAGTTTTGTCCAAATGGTATGCTTATTTAGCCAAAAGTTGTATAAAGTGCCAGCTGTCAAAGATATATGTGCGACACGTGCTGCCAGCGTAATTTGGTGCTAGTGGACCATTTTCCCGTGATTTTTTTTCTTCTTAATCTAACAAAGACGCAAGACTTTTCCTACGAATGCAGGTTTGTACTTTGAAATGTGAATAAATCTTTTTCATATACATTCCTAAAAATGTTTACTCTTTTTTATGACTCCTTACAAAACCTCATTCTTCTTCTCAATTAATGCTCCGTTGATATATGTATCAATAATTTTCGTAGCCAGAGCCTTTATTGCGAACCGTTTTAGCTTCATATTTTTCCGGGAAAAAGGGATATATATAAAACACTTTCAATGTATCTTTATTTAAACAATTTTATGTTTTATGCCGCTGATGCAGTCATTTTAAAATACTGCAGTAGAGTAAATAAAATATTGGTCACGTATTCATTTATTATTTTCTTCAGGACTGATCTTAATAGATATAAAAAATGGTGTCTGAAATCAATGATGATAATTATGTTTTAAACTGTAAGAGTCTTGTTAAATTAATTACTCCAAAATAGTCCGATACTGCAGTAGAACCAACTTTTCTCTGATCAGGTCTTCTTATTTAGTTACCATGAAAGTTCTGCAAAATAAATATGAATCACTTTTGCATTTTTTTACAATCATGCACAGTCTATATTTCTTAATTTATCACAAATACATAAAAGTCCGATAATTCAGTATGTTAAAAGACGGTCATTTGAAGACCGGAGACTGTCAAAGACCGGAGCCCGTCGAATAGTATGTTCATTGTTTACATCACGTGACAGTCATGTGATCATAACAGGGGAAATTTCATACAGATTGCACCATACATTTTTAACTGTAAAATCAGCAATAAAATAGAAAATTCTAGTAAGTGTATTTTTAGATCACTAATAACCATACAGTTCTTGTATAAATAACAGTTCCACACCATCTACAGTCATATTTTGCGGGACAAATGACTACGAAAAAGGGGTCGTAATTTTTATCTGATTATTGTTGGCTACTTTTTATTTTGGAATTTTATACTCATTGAAGTAAGTGTACAATACTGTAGTCCGAGTCACACTGATATAATATGATTCTGTTTTTAACTTTCAAAGAAGCCGAGTAGGAAATGTTGTTATTTCCATTACAGCAAAAGTTAAATGTTAAATCATTAAAAAAAACAGGCTGGTAACATTGCCCGATCAGACTTTGAAGCCCAATCAAGCTTTTATTGCCTAATTCTAAGCCCAATCGGGCAATGTTACCAGTCTGAAAAATGTAAGTTCTAATCTACTGACTGTATGGTCAACACATAAAACAGGTTACAAGTCTCACTATTTCCATTTTGAAGCAAATTGTTTCTACAGGTTGACATTTTAGAGTTGTTCACCTTCTTTCAGATCTTTGAAAGCAGCCACACTGAAATGACAAATTAATTACGCTAGATAACGAGTAGCCCAACTAATTGTGCGCCAGGGCTATTTGCTATATATGATGGCCGCCCTTCGCAGGCATAGATGTAATGTCAGTTTGTAAAATGGGTCTATCTTGCAGTCAAAATATTGAGGCTAGATAAACAGGCTGATGAAATTGCAAGATCAGGCATTTAAAAAATCAGCTTTTTTAAAGGAATTTGCTATGTAGCTGGATCTGTTATGTCTGTATAATCATGATTATTATTATGATTTAATAACTGGCTGATTTCTCTTTCTTTTTTTCAATTTCATTGTCGTGATATGATATTTATTTAATTCAAAATTAAAATCGGAGAAATCAAGGAGAAAATAGTTTATTCAACAGATCTAGTTAAATTATTCTCAACAGAAGAACAAACTCGTAAAAGAATGAATATTTAAGAGAACGCTCAAGATAGTAAAATTTTGTGCCCTCTTAATCTGCAAAACCCCTGGTCATAATTTAATGAAACTTCAAAGCAGTGATATGTACATTGTTAGTTGTAAATCTATTGTTTTATAACTCAAAACAGCAGGGAGCGCTCTCTTCATAAAGTTCTAAGACTTTTTCCACCTCTTAACCATCAAACGTTACATAAATTTTATATACTGTGTCAGTGCGGTGTTGGGGGGTATTTAGCACCTTCAGCATGTTCAGTGATAGTTCTAGTTGAATAAAAAAATCTTCATGATTGATGAATCATATATTTATTCTTTTCTCAGTATTCTAGCATTTTGAGGCCTCTGACATAAAGGAATACACATTTGTAACCATGGACACAGGCTACTGTTTGTATCACGAGGACAAAGATGAGTTTATTTCAATACAGAAAGAGTTACAAAAGTCAGGGTGGTTACCACGTAAATGTGTTCATAGACTAGCAATGGCTGTTTGTTCATGCAGGAAAAATAAAGGTACCAGTATTTTCCTCCTTTTTAATTTAGTAAATAAGCTGTTCCTAAATAAAATTCTAATTGATTGAAAGGCATCATAAACAGGATCTCCAGGTTTCAGTATTATAAAAGAATGCTTAAGAGCTTGAAAGCTTAAAATAAGAATTTCTCCGACAACATACATGACTGTAAATGGACTAATAGACTGGTAAGGTATGTTATAAATAGTTATATTGGCACCAAACTCTTAAAGGTAGAATTTGATTTAAATTAATCTCTGTCAGTATAGGGCTATTTTAGTTAGTTATGCTCTTTAATGCAGTCTTGCAGTATTAAAGGGTTAGCTATTGAATTACAACAGGACTCAATTCAGTTTGTATTTCAAATGCTGTGAAAAAAATTCAAATGTTACCTACATTGTAAAATACATGTTTGATCATCTTTATACTTTGACTGCCTGCATACTAAAACATGCATTATTTAAACAGCAGCTTAGACTAAGGATGTGTTTGATACATTTGCAGGACCAGTACTGGACAAAAACAAAATGCTAGGTTACAGAGAGACACTTCAAGAGATGCTTGAGCAAGAGAGAAGTAACCTTCCTAAAAACTTGAGTGCATTCTTAGATAGGGTCATCAATACAGGTGTTGAAACAGATGACAGTTCATGTCGGTTTATTGCTGTATTGATAACAGCCAAAAATGGAGATTTAAGTATGCTCTCAAGAGAGGTTCTGTCAACCAACTCAAAAATCTCAGAGAAGGATTTACAGAGGCAAATAAACCGTAACAAGAAGTTAACTTCAGCTCAGATTGAGATTATAAAAAATAAGAAAAGGAAAAAGATGGACACATGTGTTGTAAAGCTTCCTATATTTCCTGGCAATTTTCCAAAAATGGATATAGAATTTGTGAAAAAAAGCAAACTAGGGTTCATTGAGCCCGAGTATAGCTTAAACAATCAAAATTTTGATGAAAATAAAGTTGAGACTTTTGTGAAAGTTTGGGGAAACCCATCAAACTTGAAAACTTTGAATCAGCGTTTAATAGAAGAAGCAAGTGCGGTGCAAAAACGCATGGATGATGAACGTAGGGTAAAGAGCACTTTATTTATATTCTGTAATATACATTTACTATAAAAAATTACCATTTACGGTTCTTTCTCCCATATTGCACACTGTGCATTAGCTTGAACATATTGAAAAGTCTGTTTAGGCAATTTACATACAACTGCTTTTCTTGGGTGTCTTATAATGGTGTCAGAATTTATTATGCATGATTAAATAGTACTAAAAATCAATTCTTGGTTACATAGATGAAGGGCATGCAAGTACTCCACAAAACTATTAATCCTATTTTGTTATCTTGAGATTCCTTTTTTCATGTTACAAAGTCTGTAATAGGTTGAAAAATGAAGGTTATGCAATCATTTTGCTCTCTCTGCAATTCAAATATAAATAAAAGGCTTTCAACCAAGTATGCATGTAATTTTTATCTTTTAAATAATTTTCATGCTATTTTTTCTTACTCATGTCTATCAAATAGTAATGATTACTACAAAATATGCTTGAAATTGAGTGAAAAATATCTTTATTTTAGTCTTGAAAATGGCCGATTTATTCATAATTTTTGGCATCTGGAAGACCAGAGTCGTAATTGCCTCAACCCCACCATTTCTCCTTCTAGAGACTGAGAGAGACATGTGAATATTATCTTTGTGCATTTTTCTTTACAGGCCAGAAAGGAACGCAAATCAGAGAGGAAACGCTACCTTGCCGGTCTAGATGAAGAGAGGCAAGACTACTTTGACAGTCTGGACAATGCGAAAGAAGATTTTGAAGAAATAGGTAACGACCAGTACAGATCAGATCAACTGTAACAGAATGGAAACTTTATTCATCAGAATCAAATTCACTGTCATAAGTCATGATAACTGACTTAAAGAACTTATGACTTATAGAACTTACGTAATATATTCTCTGAATGCTTAGAGTCAGTGTTGTTATCAAATGCATTACACATGTACATTGAAAATTGTGTGTGTGCTTTATGTTTTCTGATGTTCTTGTAATAGGCAGTTTTGTATTGTATGCCATATTATATAAACTTCTGAAGGAGACAGACCCTTCAAGTTGTTCAAAAGATGCCATTTGAAAACAAAACTACCTGTAAATGATTATTAAGCAACTGTTCAAGGTACACAAAGGTACATGAAAATGGCTTTGACTATACAGGTTGTATAAGGCAGCTGTTGATTACAGAAAATTGAAGCTAGTTTTAATCGGGTCAAATATCTTTGAAAACAGATATTCTATTGATATTGTTTCAATATACATGTTCATTTTTATTTTCAGTTTTGTCAGGACATGTGAAAGAGTATATGACTGATGATTTTAGTTTGAAAGTTCAGAAGACTGCCAAAAGCAAGTATGTAAATTGATTGTAAAACACTATAAATTTAACTCTTTCTCAATTTAATACATGTACAATTTATGTACCAAATACAATATTTTACAAGAGACTATTGGAATAAAGTCTGCTTTTATGTGTCTGCCTATCTTAGTGCATTTTAATCATATATTACTAAGCTGTAAAGCAGGTACCTTTTTGTAATTAACCAAGCTAAATTCCAATAATGGATTGATTTTATCATGATGTAAGAGTGTTTAAACCCAAAAGTTGCCCATTTGTGTAAAATGTTGTTCCAGACTGCAGCCTGTTATACTGATACTGTTCAATGATTGTTGGCTATTGCCATTTATGCCTGCTTTGTCTATTTCTATATAGAACATTGCCAATAAAAACCTCACAAAAGTGCCAACAAATTATTACCAGCTTAATACAAATTGTGTAGTGTAGATATTGTTCAGGGTACTGGTCAACTGCTAGCTGATCATAGTCTACACTGGTCATAGTCTATGTTGATCATAGTCTACACTGGTCATAGTACATAATGTGAGTCACATGCATCAAACAGGGAATGGTTTAGATTTCTATAACCACATTTTACTGATAAAGACATTTTAGGAAGTACATAATTTATAATGACAAAATCAAGAAGTCATTTTATTTTATTGTGTCCTGCATAAAGAGTACTTCACAGTCAAATCATGAATGCAAGTCTGTAAATAATTCAATCTTAAGTAAATTATTTCTTCTTATTCTACTACATGTATGATATGAAACTGTTTTGTTATAGATCTAAGGCAGTACAAATGAAAGCACAGACATCAGTGTTAGATGGCGGCCATTGTCTCCAGTGCTTCAAGACATTCACTGATCTCCATGACAAAACATCATGTACATTCCATAAGGGATATACAGGTACAGTATCTATAGACTGGTTTTATTCCTAAAATGGTCACTTGACACAAGAAGTACAAGTAGCTTGCTTCTATTGCTGGTTAAGGGCTGGACACAATCTCCTAAATAGTGTAGATTTTTATGAGACCCTAAATCGGGAACCCAAGTATTGGTGCTATACTCTTCACATGTATAACAACCAGAGGTGCCTCTGTAACTATATATGACACCTGTCCTCAGAAATTAAAAGTCACCAACGTCTCATAGGTAACTAGTTAGTAAGTGATATGAAATTTTCAACTCTAAGATGTAATATGAGAGATAGAGCACCAAATCAGTAATATGATAGAATGGATAACATACCAGAATCAAATTTAAATTCCTTACAAAGGAAAAGATATCAATCTATGTTATTATCTTAAAATCTTACTTTTTAAACCTCACATTTTGTATTTGATATTATGCTTATAGTTTGCATTGTTTTGAACAAAGATATAGATTGAACAGTCAGTGTTGTTGTTTTTGACAGTGTCACAGGAGTTATCGAACAAGCGTATATGGTCGTGTTGCTCTCTGGTAGTGGAGGAAAACAAGGATGCATTCACAGCACACAGTACAACTGGGTAAATATAGTTACACATGGTAGTTAGACTTATTGAAGAACATGGAAGTTGTGATACTTACCTTGCCTATCACTGGCACCCATGTTTTCATTATTATTAGTAATATTTAGACTTGGAAGCCTTATTTATTATTCTAATAAAATGCAGGTTGTGACAAGTGACGTGATTCCACCTTGTGTTGTGAACAGATCTATGCATATATGCCTGACCACTTTTATTATGCATGGAAATAAAAAAAGGGAATTACAGCACCACAAACAAACATAATTTCATGTAAGGGTCAAATAAGGATCACACATTGTGACAATCCAAGTTCAGTAACTCATTCTTAGCACATTGCCACCCTTGCCTTTGTGTGTAAAGTACGTTTACAAATTGCTGCTTATATGACTTTGTTATATGTCTATATAAATAAAGATATATGATCTCTTTAGGTTATGTACGCACAACAGTTTAGCACCAGTTTTATTTACATAATTCAAATTAAAAAGATATTGATAATATCTTGAATATATAGGGTGATTAGTGTAGTTATATGATCCAGAATGCCGGATATGATTGAGTCCTGTGTCGGATCATACAAGTGCAGAGCACATGTAGTATCCGACTTTTACCATAGCCAATTCGGCTTCTGGATACTTGTATATCTTTGGACACTTGCCTTCATGAATAGACTGTTTCAAAATGACATTTTAAGCGTAGAATTTAAGC
>JAUMHA010247703.1:9398-28969 GCA_032359765.1 Saxidomus gigantea | reverse complement strand
CTGTTATACTCGTGTGTGTTTTGTTTACGAAATCGGCCATGTTTTATTGGAGCCTTTTCGTTACGCTAGTTGGAGCAGCTTCGTTAAATTGGAGCCGTTGCGTTTTGCCGATACAGTGTGGTATAGCACCGATGCACATGAGACTATCTCTGGGTTTCTAATAATTTCATCTCTAGATGGATGGGAAAAACTGAAACACGTTTCTGAATTCTAGTGCCCCGGACGGCATTAGAATCGGAGACCTACGGATGATAGTCCATAGCGTTTGCTGGTCAACCTCCGCGTCACCCAAATACACTCATTTCTGTACTGCTCTGTGGGAAACACTGTAAAGCGTTTCTGAAATTTCCAGTGCCCCGGCCGGGATTCGAACATATCAATAGAGCCATTTTAAAATGTAGTACTGGTAGTATATAAGATTTCCACTTTCACCATGTATGTAAATATTGTTATTTGTTTCTTTATGGGCGCGTAAAAAACTCAAGGCAAAAGAAACGTAACATATATTATTTTCTTGTCATTTTCAGAACAGTGTCAGCATATATTTTCTGATTAAAACTGTCTACCATTTGATAATTACTTCAGATACGATGATTATGTCTTCAATGTATCGTTTCTAGAATTCTGTTTAAATGTACCAGATATATAATAATTTTCAAGTTAATTGATAAAGTTGCGTTTGTTTTGCCGGTCAGTATAACTTGTACAAAGTTCGGGTTAATTTTTATTTTAAACATTCAAAGAAAAGCACTGATACAGCTTTTCTTTGCAATTATGTTCACCAGGCATGAAACATACGAGACAATGAATAAGGAAGTTTCGTGAATTATTCATTATAGTATACGACGTGTTTCACATGAACTGACAAATTGCACGCACTTGTATTAAAAATTTTGTCACATTATAAATTACTTCATTTTATGACATCTTAAAGCGCACACTAACACAATTTTTATAATGAAACATTGAAACAATCTACAATTCTCTGTGCTTTTGTTCACTTTGATACGATTTACTTTAGATTTAATTGGAGGCACACATTATTTGATGAATTTATTGAATCGATGCAACAATTAATTTCAAGCATATGTGACAGGTTGATTAATGGTCATGCATCCTACGTTGAACACGATCATGAAGAAAGGTTTTAAATTCCGAAGGACATCTGAGTAGCATTCTCGTACCTAAAAAAGAAAACGCAACTACAGTTTCTTCTTTTAACAATGAAAAAAGGCAATTTCATAATAACTATGATGTTACCAACGTAAATATAACGTAACCAACGTAAATGTATTCTTCTTCAAAGTATGCTATGCATTATAAGTTATAATTTATAACTTCTCATTTATTTTTTACTTTCTTATATGTAGAAATATGTACATGTGTACGTAAAAACACAACAGAGCATCAAAAGGTAAAGATGTCATCACGCAGTAACAGACTTAAGACTGGAAAAATTATTTCATATAAGTTTACAATAAATCATGATAAGGTCGTAAACGTATGCATATGTTAGCGGTTAAATGAGTATGGACATAAATTAAATCATTCATATGTATTTCTACAAAATATTCATTGATTTAAAAAGGATTTAAACTAAATTGATTGGTATAAAATTCAGGTCCAACGTTTGCAGATTTAAAGTTTTAAATTTATTGCAACAATTTTGGAATTTTAATTCATTTTAATATCTTTATAAACTTAAATTGCAACTTACGATTCCGCCTCGAAATGAGACTCTGAACGACAGTCTGTACAAATTCCAGCTTGGAACATTCTGAAGTATGCAAAGTAAAATATAAACATATGTCTTGAAGCTTGATTTGGTAATTGTGGTAGGTGTTGATTTATGTTTTTATTAAAATGCTTTGCAAAACTTATCAACAACAATGGGTTGAAATCTTCTAGAGATATTGAACTTCACTTGCAAATGCAAACATAAGTTTGTAAAAGTACAGTTCTACGGAGAAATATATATAAATTTGACAGGTTTTTTTAATTAGTTTTCGCTGACATTATCTGGGTTTTTCATCAATAACAGTGAAAGTTCAATCTTCTTAACTGCTAGATATTTAGATTGCATGTAAATTGTAAAAGTGAAGACAAATTTCTTGAAAAAGGCAGTATTGCCGAAAATAAGAATTAAAGAGTTGTTTTAAACAGAAAAACGGTTATATCTATTATTCCCAGTTCTGGTACACAGGAAAAAAACTTTATTAAAGAAGAAAGAATGTCTTTCTTTAAATGATCTTTTGTAAATACATTTTTGTAAAAAATATTCCTTTCATTTAAGATATTAATACCAGCTGGTCATGGCATGAAAGAAGGCACTGAAACCAAACTCAATATTTTGATAAAAGTTCACGTTATTCAACAGAAATCAAATTATAAAAGGAAGTTATTATTATATCTTCTTAAAACAAACAGTCTACTTATTATTTTACTTCACTCGTATTATGTAAGTTAAAACTGCGTTACAAACCACAACAAATTACCTGTTGCACAAAAACAATCGAGATAACTAGCCGAGTTTCAGAAAACAAATTATCTCTTTCAACAATGCCAACAAAATACTTTTATAGAAAAAACTATGCTTTTTCTATACTGAAATTACGTCTTTCTTAACTGAAATAACTTTTTTTCTTTTAAATAAAAAAGTCACAACTTTTCTTTATCAAATTACTTTTTCCAATAAAGCAGGATACTTGTACCCATGGGCACAACTTATTTCTACTTTATTCCGTAAACATCACCTTTTTTGCTAGAATAACTTATTTTCCTTCGCTAAATCAACTTACCTCTACTAAACAACTAATTCATTTCCACTTAAATAACGTACATTTTTGTACTACTTTAACGTATCCGAAATTAAACTTCTTTCCCATAAAATTACCTATTTCGTCTACTGCCATAGCTTACTGTTTTCGACAATAACAACCTACTCCTACAAAATAGTGAAACTGTCTACTTAACCCAGTGAGACAAATTTCTCAGCCCAATAAAACATCCCCCTGCTCCCTGTGAAACAGCCTACTTCGCCAAGAGAAACACCCTCGTCCACTCAGTAATACAGCCTACTCTGCTCAGTGGGACACCCTCAACCACCAAGTGAAACACCCTCATTTACCTAGTGAAACAGCCTAGTCCGCCAAGTGTAACAACCTCCTCCGCCCCTCGGAACAACCTCCTCCACCCAGTGAAACACCCTCGTCTACCCGGTGAAACACCCTCCTCCGCCCAATGGAACAACCTCCTCCACTCTTCCACCCAGTGAAACAGCCTCCACAACCCAAAAAAACAACCTCCTCCGTCCTGTTAAACAGCCTACTTCACCTCGTGAAACAGCTATCTCCGCCGAGTGAAACAGCCTCCTCGGCCCGGTGAAACAGCCTTCTTTTTACACGGAATCGATTAACTTATTTGCACGAAACTATATTGTTCTCTCCTCTTTGATAACTATACTTCCGTATCTACTGAAACAGCTTGCTTCTCCTCTAAAACAATAAGATTTATTCTCAAACAGTTTAGTTCTTTCACTATCATAACTTACTTCTATCTGCTGAAAGGCAGTAATGGGTTGGATTAGCATTCCTTTGATATGTTGCGCAGCTTTAACCATTGCTTCCTTAGCTTCTACACTATCGACTGGAATAGGATCCCAACCGGTTAGATCGATTATATCGTGGAGACATAGACAGCCCGAGACAAAGTAAAACAAAATTAGAATTATAAAACTGCTCAGCTTTATCGGTCGCATCGGCTGCATCTTTGAATTAAATCAGAATAAGCCGGATAAACAAGCAAGTCCAATTACCACAGGTTTCTGAACAGATGAAGTATATTACATTAAGCTATACTACACTATTGAATAGTTTAACAATTCACAAATTATAGCTCACAAATTGTCTTAGGAAACATATTAGATGTCAGTTACGGCATAATTATGGCAAAATTATAAAACGAAAACACGCACTTGTCAGTTATCGGATGTCAGCAAAAAATGCAAAATTAATTCTACTTATTAAATTATGGGAAACGCAATTGAAAGCAGACATCTTTACTCCGCATTCAGCAGTTTATAGAAGCAATAAACAATAAAGGCTTTGTAGTATGTAGCTTTAACATTTAAGTTATGCAATTTAAACTTTACCGCGTCTTAATATACACCTACAAAAAAGTTAAGCACCCCCTGAAAGTTATATAATGACTAAATAATTGTATCATGAAATCACCTTCAAATAAACGAGGGAAAAATACTGTAAATCATAACAGCAACCCTCTGCACAAACTGCAATAAGTTTTGCACTGCGAGTGTAAGCAGATTGTTTTAAAAAGATCCGAGGTTCATCTGGAGGCTGAATAGTCAGGGTCAGGAAGGTCACCCAAGCACAGTGAAGGTGTACTGTGCTACTGAACGTATGAAGTACGGATGTTATCTGAAGAAACAAAATTGCATTTTTACTCTACTTCGACACCTTAAATCTTCCAATGACCTCTGCAGTTCCATACTTAAATGTGTTTTTGATTTCGGATAAAATGGCACCCGTTGTTTGCTCAACAATATGACCCGAAAAGCCCAACATAATTTAACAGTTTTGCCGTTTTCTGTTTCCCAGAAGGTTGCTGTTACGGATAACATTCTTCTTCCCTAGCTCGATTTGACGGTGTTTTCATGATAAAACTTCGTAAGATGTGCCAATATAAAAAATTCAGAGGGTTCTAAACTTTTTTCTTTGTGTATATTTCGTAATGTGCTTCTTTGCTTTAAACAAGAATCGAAACTACATTTATCAGAAAGGACACATTTTATTACATTTATATCCGACAGCTTTAGGGAGAGATTAAAATAGGACATTTAATACTACTATCATTTTATGCATTTATAATGACTCTAGCATATTAAAGACAATTGAACAGGAGTGTGAAATGTGTGGCTTCAGGAGTCCAGAGAGACCTGTGTATTCACAGTAGGGGTCTTAGCCAATGGTAGACTAGCTTCTGTCTTCATAATCAGCTACCGCATACCTACATTTACTGTAGCTAAAAGTCGACAAATGATGATGTACATGTTAAAAAAGTATTAAAAATTTCTTATTTGAAAAAAGATAAAAATGAAGAAAATTATAACGTTTATGTATGCTTTTCAATAGCATCCATACATATTAAGCATATATGGTGGAAAGTACATCGTCAATGTAATACCATAAAGGTATGCATTTTATTTTTCAAAGTGTTGAGTTTTGTAAAGTTTGGTATGTAAATACATTTTTCAAGTAAGTTAAAGTCTAAGAAAATTGCATTTTCTTTTATATCTCTCCTAAACAAACATTTAATCTTGATAATGCTTTACAACTTTTACATAATTCCCTAAAATGATTATAATATAACAAGTGTACAAGGTATCAAACATTTCTAGATAAGAAAACACAAGTAAAATATTGAAGTAAATGTTTTTCGCCGTTTGGTAATAAACTAATTTGTTAAAAAAAAAAACAATAGGAAATAAGCAATGAACCAGTTTCTCTACATGTCAATAAATTTAATGGTCTGTTTGTTTGACTAAATGTCTAGTCTAAAGGCACCTAATCTGACAGTATCTTATCTGATAAGAGGTCATAAAACAATTTAGGGACTAAGCCTCCTGCGGTTTTTAATTTATTATTATTTATCTATTTATTTATTTTTATATTTGTTTTTTTTTGGGGGGGGGGGGGTCTCTTATGAAGGAAATTTTAATTGTCTTTAAAAAGAGTTGTCCATTCTTATTGTAATAAAGTTGCTATGGTGATGTTGTAAGGCGCCATCAAATGTTGACCAGGCATACCTTTTGTTGCAGCTAAATAAAGATGAATTTCTTCGTCATGAAAATATAAATACTGAAATCTTCGTCTTGTCCTTTTGTTGAAATAATTTCCTTTTAAAACATAAAACAAAAAAGACATTTTACTGTCATTGTTACTAATTTGATAATGTAAGTAGTAAATAATACACTTTTTAAACTTAAGAAAAACACGCTATCCAAAGCTTTGTTAAAAAAAATCGATGTCATTGAATATTCCAATCACTTTGTAACATGTATATTACACAAACAATTAAGTGACTTTATATATCTTTTGGCTTTTTTTTATGATTACAGTGATCTAGTTTATACTTAGATTATCAACAAAAATTTGTTTTGCTTCTTATTTACAAAAGTTTGGTTTTATTGGCAAGCACTATATAATAGTTTTTTCACAGTATTAATATCTTGATGTATTAATTGTGGCTGCCATGATAAGATCTACGACGCAATTACGAGCAAAATTGATGACACTGTCGTGATGTATTACAAACAAAGACTGAAATGCCACATTACTCTAGTGGAGCAGACTGACGAATGGATATAAGGCTGTTTATTAATGTAAAAGGGTTGCGTAAAAAGAATTCAAGGTTAAGAGTCTGTTTTCTGTAAAAGTTGTAAAGATAAGTGTAGCAGGTGCCCTATGAGAACACGGGTGCCCTAGGAGAACATGGGTGCCCTAGGAGAACACGGATGCCCTAAGGGAACACTAATACACATGACGTTTTTTTTAATCAAGTACAGTTACTTCTTTATTTTTTATCTCTCTTATATACAATAGGATTTTATGCTCCTTTTCTACTTTTTTGAGTTTTATCTTGATAAACTGTTTCGGGCTGACTTTAACTTAAGCTAGTGTTTTTAAGGTTTGTGTTTTTTAGAATGTAATATTCTTATCTATGCTAACTGTATTCCTTTTATTGTAAAGCACTTTTGAACATATTTATAATATGAAAAGAGTGCTATATAAATTTGGTATAATGATAATAAATAACACTGGCTATCAAGTTGCAGTTTATTTATACTAGTTTATTTATTCTCGACTGCGAAACAAGTTCTTACAACTTATATTAATCGCTCTCGAGGCTCATTCTAGATGGAATCAACCTTGAAGGGAGAGAGGCAATGTGGAATTATTTGTGTCTGCCTAAGGACACTTGCAACATGGTGATGGTAGGGATCGAACCTGGGACCCTTAGATCCTGAGGCAAACGTGCTACCATTGCGCCACGGCGGCTCCACAAGTTGCACTTTACTTCTCATCGCTTGTTTCAATTTTGAGCAGACCGTAAGTTGTCCAAAATCTTAACTTCCGTTTAAGCTACAGTGATTTTTAAACATTTAATCAGGGTCGTGTAAATAATTGGAAGATTCAACCATTTTAAAATTTTAAATGGGTTAACAATTTAAAATCATTCAATGGCACACTCCCTGTTGTAGTCATGAACACTTTCTTTTATAGCTTAAAGATGTTTTTCTCAAAAATGTAGAGATAAACATATTTTAACAATAATAACTTTTGAAGAATCGGCAAACAAGAATTTAGTGAAGATCTTTAGCTCAATTCGATTTATCCTCGACAATGATAAGAAATGTATGAATTTACAAACATGCAATAAGGCAAACAAACTAAAAAGGCTCGAAACAGATATTAATAGAAAAACAAAAGACTAATGAAACCGTGCCACCGCTTTGCACTGGTACGGTAATAGAAACAATAGCAAACATAGAAAGAAGCCGATCTCATCTTTTCATCACCTTATACTAAAAAGACCCAATACTAACCCACTGATACAAATGTAGGTATAATTGTTCATGACGTATGTTTATGTTGTATCTAATACTGTATCCCTAGAAAATTTCGCGGATACTATATTTCGCGTGATTCACATACATTTTCGCGACTACAAACTTTCGCGGAATGGTATCAATCGCAAAAACCTTGAACAATTAGTCTTCACGGCATGGACCTACGAAATTTCAATGCACATGCCTCCTGCAAAGAGGCATCATACCTATTCGTAGACTAGTAGATCTTTTAGACCAGATTTTACCAATATTGATTATTTCTTAGTTGCCGTGGTATGTATAAAATTATTTCTTGGTTTACAGTAATTGACTGAAATGTGTGTTACTTGTACATGATTTAGACTTGGGCATGAATGAAATGCGACTTTTGCAAAAATACAGCAAAATAACATTTAATTTCTGACTTGTTAAAACAAAATAGCTAAATGACTACCCAGGTCTTTAAGGTTTTTACATATACCTTTGTAAAATATTTAACAATGGTCGTTAAAATATTTGAGAAAATATTGCTTGCCAATCATTATGTATTTGTGACATATTTTAGAAAAATATCAAAACAACATCGAACAATAGATAACGTTTCGTTTCAAACTTTGCTTTAATACATGTATAATTATGAAAGAATTTGCATCGCGTTTAAAGAACTGTCATAAAACCGTTACATCTACATACTTTTTAGCATAATTAAGTCATTACATTTGCTTACATAATCTAATACTGTCGACCTGCATGTAGTTTCCTGTTATGGCTACGAATACATTGTAAATGAAACAATGTATCCACAGACCCTCTTTTACTAATGCCCTTGTCTGTATCAAATGATTACAGAAACGCCAAATACCGGTCCTTCCAGAAACGAGAAGAGTAAAAACACGTTACATTTAATCGACTGCAGATTAAAGGGGCTTGGTGGACAATTCAGAACAAAATAACAATGTGCAGATTGATTTACCGTCAACTTTCTTGTGTACTGGCACATATTTCTTAGGTGCATTCAGATGGTAAAGATTAGATCTGAGATCTAAAAATAAAACGATTCTCACCGTGTGATTTTATTACATGATAAAAGTTACTTTATATTAAAGCGAGCAATTTAATGTTGAGTAATAGCGGAAGATATGTCTCTTCTATCAGTTTTGATACTACACGAAGTACACATTCGCATTCAATCTGTATCATTCTATGAATCATTTTAATTCTGGACACCAGCGCTTGAAACAACTTGCATTGTTGACAGTTTTTTGTAGCCGTCTTATGGCCCACCGCCACACTACGTCCGCATGACATTCTCTCCTCTGAAACATTTAAAAACAAATATAGGAAGTAATAGATTATGATTGTAGCATTCTTATATACGTACATTAACAAGCTGGACAGTTAATAAATGAGTAGTATTTTACATGTCTATTGTACTACAAATTGAAATATTTATAAACAGGTACAAATAATTCAATTAGTTACACATTTGTAACCAAATTAATAAATATCTGTAACGGTTTCATTCCCATTAAAGTAAAAGGAAATCTTGATTTTTATAGTCAAAAGGTCAAAAGTCATTACTCAATTCTAACATGTTTTAATGTGCCTACTATGGTCTAAGCTACTTTGTCTATCATGTTTCAATATGGACATTTGAAGAGTAATGTAACTTTAAAAGTATAATATACACCTAGAAAAAAGTTAAGCACTCCCTTAAAGTAATATAGTAATTAAAAAAAAACTGTATCATGAAATCACCTTCAAATAAAACAAGGAAAAAATGCTGTAAATCATAACAGCAACCCTCTGCAAGAACTACAATAAGTTTTGCACTGCGGGTGTAAGCAGATTGTCATTTAAAAGATTCGAGTCACCCAGGCACAGTGAAGGTGTACTCTGCTACTGAACGTACGAAGTACGGATGTCATCTGAAAAATCAAAATTGGATTTTTTACTATAATTCTCCACCTTAAATCTTTCTATGACCTCTGCAGTTCCAAACTTAATGTGTTTTTGATTTCGGATAAAACACTCGTTGATTGTTCAACAATATGACCCGAAAAGCCCAACATAATATTACAGTTTTGCCGTTTTCTGTTTGCCAGAGGGTTGCTGTTACGGATTACATTCTTCTTCCCTAGCTCTATTTGACGGTGTTTTCATGATAAAGCTTCAAAAGTCAATCCAAAGATTTCAGGGGGTGCTTTACTTTTGTGTGTGTGTATATAACACACATAAATAGTAAGGTTGCGCCAGACAAATGCTAGTTTTCCATTCACATAATCTTCAAAATTTTTTTTTTATCTTTTTATTGTATGATTTCAAAGTATGCAACTCTATACGCTACAAAAAGAAATAGGACATAAAATGAGAAGAATTGTCATACATATCATCACCTGCAGCTATGGGTAATTCCAAGTACTAAAACGTTTTGTTTTATTTTACATCGTTGCCTGCTCGAGGGAACCACGTCAAAGATTTGTGATTTCTGTCTTCAAATAAATGTTTATGCTCTTTAATGTTCTATGATAGTTGGTTGCATCATCCAACCATGCAATAATGATAATAAAATGTACCAAGTTTTCTAAAACCCATGACACGTTTCCCTCAAGCAGGGAATAATGTATGAAATGCAAAAAAAGGGGTGTAGAGGTTACCCCATGATATATGGAGTTTTTGTCAGTTGCTGCCTTAAACAAAACAATACGTTCTTTAGAATATGTATGTCATTTTTAGCCATTCGGTTTAAAAGCTAAGTACTAGTACAATGCAAATAGGTTAGCTTGATATACAATCGCTGCGAAAGCACTAGACAATAACAACGATTCCTGCAATATTCATATGATAAAAGACTTACCATTCCATCATTAAATCCTACTATAAATGACACTTTGTAAACGGCTTTGTTTTCACCCTTCTGTAACAACAAATAATTAATAAAGCATTTCATCAATTAAGACGATACCAAATGCATGTACTTCAAAACATTTGCAGAACTATGAAAGTGTCATATTCAGTAAGCAATAAAAATAAGGGAATTCACCAAATTTATAATTTTACATTTGCTGATGATTTCAATTTTATGTTGTAAACGCAATGCAAGATTTCAATACAGTGAACTCCGTTTATAATGAACTCCTTTGGACCATTTAAATTTGTTCCTTATATCCGGAGTTTGTTATATCCATATAAAATTTTCATATGAAATAAAGAAAGAAAAAATCTCGGGCATAGAAAATGTGCTCGTTATATCCAGAATTTCGTTATATCCGGACTCGTTATATACGGAGTTTACTGTAAAATTGTTCAAATATATACAAACACAATGACCATTTCAAAGGCTGTAATAGCACTGATGTAAGTTCCATTCAAATGTTTTGCAGCGAAAGTCATGGATTCATACACTTTCCATGATCTGACTTGAGCAGTACTCCAAGCATTGTCAAGAATTGCCAAGGCAGCCGACATTTCACAAATCACAACAACAACCAACATGACTTCAAACTTTCATATAATATACCTAGCTTAGTGTAGCTAGTCATATGCATCAAAATAATATAATTGACCCTTTATTATTTACTGAGGTCTGATGACACAATGAGCATTGTGTTTCTCAATCTTTATTTGGCAATAAACATGTTTTATGTTCACAATGAAATACTTCAATATTCAGCACAGTGATTAATACGAAAGTAAGCATTAAACATGCATATAAATAACACGTCTCATATTAACAACAATGCTATGTGGCATTATAATTTAGTAAATACAATGAAGAAAAAAGCTTAAAATTTTATGTATTTTTATATATTTCATGTTTGGCTTTAAACAAAATGTCATATAACTCGCTTTAAGAGGGACACTCCTTAAAGCTGATGTCAAATTAAATTACATCAAAAACAAAGTTGCAAATGTAAGTACATTTTAGCTAAACAGTCCAGTCATTATCGGTAAAAGCAGCAGTTTAAATATGTTGCAGTAGAGTAAACCATTCAGTACTCTATGTAAAGTTGCTGTACAATTAATTGGTTGATAGCGATTTATCACAGAAGGCTTCTATGCTGATTATTTGCGTTCAAATGAGGCATTTTACGATATATTTTCTTCCTTAAAATTGTATGTATTCATCACTTTACGTTGTTTGAATACATTATGGAGAATGTAATCTGGTATATGTATGGATTACCCCTGTTACTAAAAGACGGCTTTTTTAATCTGATGTTATATTTAAGACCTTATCATTGAAATTATATGCAAATGTTTGATAATTGCTGTTCTATTAAATTACAAATATTAATGAGAAGCATATATGCTTGTGGTAAGGAGACACGAATAAATGCATATTGAAATGAAAAGAAAAGTGAGCATATGTTTAGATGCTTATCATTCAAACGACGGCTCTTTTATGTCTTAAATATAAAAGGGGCATTGAAACGGTCGGCTACATATGTAAGATAGTATTCATGTGCAGAAGTACAAAACAACTCAAATTCCATAGAAGATATTGAAATACATACATGTATGCTGGTAAAGAATGTTTAGATAAAAACTCTGCTTTAAAGGGCTATATTTCTTTAACTTACCGGCAAATTACGTTGTAGACGCAATTGATAATGCACATTCATTACCCCAGGGCTGGGACGGACCTTACGGGGAGTATTCTCTGCATATAAAAAAACAAATGCTTGCAGCTCATGTCCAACTGTAAAACTGAAAAATGAACAATACAGCAACATATGTTTGATTATATAATTAATGTATTCTAACATAAATATAATATGTACAGCTTTATACCGGATTTGCACCACAATTAAACCGCACGTTAAACGCTACGTTGATGACAGCAGAGCAGTACAGTGGATATTGCAAAAAATTTCCCTGATCGATTTTGTAGTATTTAAAATGACAGCTTACATTTCATAGTCCCATTGCCTTTTACAAATGTATATTAAAGCATGTTTTCTATGGGCTTTGGCGGTAGCTAAGAAGTCAGATGTACTTTACTTGTCACCGTACGGTTCTTGTTTGAATTCTGATCAAGCAAATATTTCACATAAACGTATTTTTACGGAGAAATAAATAATCGTGCATTAAAAATAAGTGCACAAGATTTTCACATGAACTTTTGCTTTGACGCTACATAACAAAGCAACTTTTTTTGCCACAGTTGCATATTTGTTATTATTTTTAAACTCCTGACACAAAAAAGTGCAAATTCATGCGAAATAAATCGAAATAGGGTCTTACCGCATTTTATACATAGGGCGGACGGACGGTCGTAAGAACATTATTTTGGTATGACTGATTGTACAAGACAACCATGGGAACAAATAGTGCCTGATTTAAAAACCAGTGTCTAAACCAAAAATAAATGTTACAAATGTCTTCATCGACACTAAAATATGTTAAATAAGGCTAACCAATCAAATCAGCGTAATATAACCTTTAACGTAAAGTTTGACACCTATCTGTTTTTTGTTTCAATTGCATTACATGGACAAGGTCGATGCCTAAAACATTATTTAGCATTATCAAAGTTGTTCGAGTTTCACTTTATTTCAAGTTCAAGCTCCTTCCCTTAAGAGTACATTAAAATACATATGGTAAGCGGAATGAAATACTTTTTGCAAGTTGCATATTTCTTCATTGTTGGTCTATGATAGATCTAATAAATAGTATACATCTCTGGTAAAGGAAGTCCAGCATTGTACAATGTACATGGGGTCGATTACTTGAAAAAGTTATCGATTAGATTACGATTAATTTGATTTTTTCAGTAATCGATTACTTCGTGAGTCATGTTAGAATATTGTGTAGACACTCTTCAAGAATGAGCTTGTGTAGTTGGACTATTTGTAGTATGTATCCCCCTTTTCAAAAATACCTTTTAAAGCTGCTCTCACGATTACTGCATAAATTGCAAGTAATCGATTAATTATGATTATTTTCTATGTAAGTAATCAATGATAAATCTTATTTATTAGTTCAATAGTACAATGAATGAACTAATAAATAACATTATTCTTAGTTCTTAATGTCACAGTGTGAGTGATACTCACAGTTTATGTGTTGCACTTAATGATACATATTACATTTAATTATCATTAGAAGTTATTGAGTCAACTTCTCTCAGTTCAAAAGAATTTTCCAGCAATATTAAATAACCGCTTAACAGCAGTACAGCTGGCTTGGAGGGTTTGTGAAGTTTGGATATTGGTCATGGTATTACCTCCAAATGGGTAAGAAAATTAAAGGTTGTTTTCATATTTCCAGATAAGAATGCAATGTTCGCATTGCGCGTTCACTGTCCCAACAGACGGTGTCTCACCAGGGAAATCGAAATACCTTCAAGCAGACACCCATAAAGATTACAAGTAGCTCTTAATCTTCTTAGAAAAGAAAAGATCTTTATTTTGTACCATTATTACCTTCATTCCTAACTTAGCTTTTTAAGTCGATGCACATGATTGTTAGAAACATAACATGTGCAGTGTTTTTTCCATAGATATTGCAACAAATAAGAAGGGCTTTCTGTCAACTCTTTTTCATGTACAAAAAGACTCGGATACAATGGTTGACACTGTTTTAAAGAGAAAAGAACACAGTTCTATCATTATCCAGTGTTTTTAATCAGTCAAACTTCAATGATCCTGGGACTTTTATGTAGGGAATGCATGACAAAAATAAACGTCTGCATATTCAAGAATAATGAACCAATTTCCAAAGGATTAAGCAATGTAAACACGTTTTATCTGTGTAAAATTTGTTTTATTGAATCAGTGTATTGTTATAGTTTTCCCCATATTAACAGATCATCAAAGGTATATGTGTTCTATTGTGTCATATAGACAATAGTTAAACCCTAGGGCTACACTACATGAATGGCATCTTTAACCATTAATAAGTGTATAATTGGTTTTTAAACAATGGAAGTGTCTGTCAATGTTTTGTCTTATTAATATCTAATTATGTATCCAATTATTGAAATTTCTTTTTGGTATAAAATGGTGTACAATGGAAATAAGGGAGAATCACTTTCCCCTTTTTTATGTTATCCTGGGTATTGATGTGCATATCGTGGTTTATAAACTTGTGTATACATCTAATTATCTGTATATGTATGCATCATGTTTGTTTTAACCATGTTTGGACATCTGTGATATACTTATATAAATCTATCTATTTATCTACAAACAGAAAATAATCTTAAAATAATCATGAAATAATCATGATTACTGTCTATTTCGACTGTATTCGATTAAATTATGATTAAAGTAATCAGAAAAATGCATAATGATTAATGATTAAGCATGATTACTTGAAAATATTAATCGATTATCAATCATTATGATTACTTTTGATGATCACCCCATGTCTGTTGAACATATCTCGGTTGAAAGTATAATTTACGAATTCCAATCGTAGATACTCGTCGCTTCTACTGCAATAAGATATATTAACTCATACAGGTATGTTTCTTCTCTTTCTTTAAACAACAAGTCGTGATCAAAATAACACTGATAGAAACAGAGAAAGGAAGAAAGGAAAAAAGGCAAAAAGTGTAAACAAAATGGAAATTGCTGTATTTGCTATGCTCTTTTTTGCCTTTGGCGCTAAATCCTACTCACTGTGCTCTTTGTAACGAAATAATAGTCTAAGAACGTCTACACAATTTTTTTAAAAGAAACACAAAATTGGATCTAAACATTTATCAACAATATATCAACTTAATCGAGTGGTTTCCCTTGTACTTACTATTTTATCACAGTCGATGTTATCCTACATGCATCAGTGAATACTAGTAAACAATCACAAGGGCGATTATTATGTTTGTTTATTCTTTCAAAAGCAAGGGTGTCGGAACATTTTAAAATATTGTTTTATTCCAGGAAAGACACTTCAATTAGAGCCATAGTTTTACGTAAAAGGAATTTCGTGTCTAACATTGGAGACTTTAAAACTAAGTCTTAAGGGGTTTTCTAAATGAACAAACCATACAATTGTGCGGCGCCCTCAAAGTGACACGCGATACTCTTTTTGTATTTCGAAATTACAAAATGTATTTCATCCTGACAAAACGCATTTAAACCTGACGAAATACTATTTCGCTTTTACGAAATAATATTTCGGTTTTATTTCGTCAGGACGAGATGTTTTTATTTCATTTTTACAAAATATAATTTCCTTTTTACGAAATGCCTTTTCCTTTTTACGTAACTTTAAGAACAATATGTAAACAAAACAGGTAGTGTTATTCAAAATTAAATGTCGCAAATCTTTATATTCTCCATGCATCAGTCCCTCCGAGATGTTCAGCTGCTGACGTCATTGACCTTAAAGGCCCTGCTAAGTGTTATTGGTCTCCAACAAGGATATGTGTAGATGACGGATGAAACATCACAGCACACACGGTGTTTTTTTAAAGTCTCAAGACTGTTAACGCAAAAATGCATGGTTTATGTCTACAAAAAAATAAACAAAATGACAAGTGAAAACATATCAACAAGGATACACTAACCGATATAAGTTGCAAAACGTGATATTCATTTCATTTTTAATGGTCCGCACATTAAACATTCTAACAAAAAGTCGTTTCTCTCTTATGTTGTTTGTTTCACAAAATTAATGTTATGTCAAAATATAACATTAAATTTGCATCGTATGAAAAAAGGAACCGGCATCTCTTTTGATCGATTGTCTCACAATCGATGCAATGTTAACTGAGTAGAAATTCTTAACGGCGGACCGAACAAAAGTAGTGTCGTATACAAACAAGTAGTTCCATTACATGCAGTGAATAAAGAAGAATTGTTCTGCATTATGACGGCTTCTGTTTTCAAAATAACATAGTCAAAAATAATTTCAAAACATTTCAGAATAGCTAAATATTATTCTGTTGTTCTTTTGTAAGTTATCGTTTACACTATCAATGCGCGAACAAATCACGCGGACAGGAAAAAGAAAAGAGCGTTTCACGTTTCAGGCGCTATCTTCACTGAGAAAAAAAGAAAATGATTTCTTTTTGCTCTTATACAGTTTTGGACATCAAAGTAACAAGGCACATTCGACTGAATAATCTTCCATTGCCTTTTTAATAATATACAATCTTATATTAAATTTTTTTTCCGCTATTATTGTCATCGGCTTCTATGGTTCGATTCCTGCACATATAATTTTAATCTTTATAGGAGTATGACTATTTAATTAAATTAGTGACACTGTCTTGTGCACCGTTTTCGTTTATATATATTCTTTGATTGTTGGTTTGCTTTGTTTTCTGTGTCTGTTTTCTGTGTTTTTATTTGTTCTGTATTAAAACTTACTATTGATATTCATGTCATTCAGGAACTACATAGTCCGTTAAATGAATATTTTTCCGTCTGTCCCTGGGTTATCTTCGAAATTCTTCAATTAATTAGCCGAGGCAATCTTATCTTTAGAGCGCAACTGTTTTTCAAGATGATTTGCTCGTCGACATGTTCAGTTCTATATACATGTACAAATGTATGCATGACGACGGAGAAAGAATGCTGAAGTAGTCATTAAAAATCTTGAATCCTCGTGCTGAACGAAGACAATAGTGAATACATTTAATGCAACGAAACGATTAAAAAAAGTAAAACAAAAAATCAAGCAAGACCCGAACCTGCATACGCTGGATTGGTAGTCAAACGCCTGATCCACTACACCATTGTTGAATGCGATATCTGGTACATTGATATTTTATATCGTTATATTTTTTTATCCGAAGATTACCGACCATATACGAAATATTCATGAGTGCCAGTTCAATATTGTCGCTTAGTATCGTTTATCGTTTTCGTTCCTTCACCAACACATTACAGTATTTACCTTTTAGAAGCAGTTGAACCTGCAATGTAAATTTATTTTCTGTTGGCAAATTACATAATACTTGTTGTTTTACTCTTTAAGTTTAGTATAAAAAACAAGAATGAAGAGTAGAAAAAAAAGATTACTCTATCCGAAATTAGGGTACACTCGTTAAAAAATTACCTTCCATGGTGACCTCATTGTCGGGCCTTATTTGTGAGCTAAAACTATTTTTGGAAGTAAACAAAAAATTAGGAACTGAAGTTGGTTGAGGTGAATGTTCATAAAGATTTGTTAACTTGTTTGTGAGCTACAGTAACATATGTGATAAAAGTGTCCGAAACTAGTACAGTAACCAGTAAGGTTCTTCTAGAAATCTATGATACTGTATGACAAACCAAGACCGATATCGACTACATTTATTAACTAACTGTTCTTGAATCGATTAGTGTAAAATTAAGAGTAACTAAGGCTGCAACGATACAGGTTGTCTTCTGATATGATCCCGTCCGTTATCAAATGTGGGTATTCGACTGCCTCCACACTTTTACTGCGGTATTGATTTTCGTTTTCTAAAGGCGCCGTGGCGTAGGGGTAGAACGTCGGATTGCTAACCAGGAGTTCGAATGTTCTCAAAACTGTGATAAAAGTGTGAAACTTTACACAATTGCTTGGCGCCATACAAGGGCCTCTGTGGCAGAGTGGTTAAGGTCATCGACTAATTATTACTTGCCCCTCATTGCTGTAGGTTCGTACCTGACTTGGGTCTGATTCTTTTAGCTCGCCCGTGACTAAAATAATGCCCACAGTGGTACCTGGGATCTTCCTCCTCCATGAAAGCTGGAAGTTGCCATATGACCTTGAATCTGAATCAATCAATTGGCACAATACAATCAAACCTATGGGCAGCTAAAATACATCATAGGGTAGTTGAACATAGACACTGAATGCAAAAGGTTAGTACACGGGTTCCTATCTAAAGACTAATTTTTATTCCTATGGTTAAAGGTCAAAATGTATGGACAGTTGTGTCACCCGTTTATAACTTTAACCTTGTAAGAGTTGTCCTGATATTTACACATGTATGTGTACAATCTGTTTTGCTCAGAGACAAACGATCCTTTCAGTCCTTTAATTGCATCAAATTTAGATGCATTATACAGACATGCGTGCATAATTTGTTGTTGTTCTGGGGAGTTTTTGTTGTTGTTGCGTGGTTTTTCTTGCATTTTAGCAGGGATAAGAGTGCGGGGGGGACTTAGGAAGACATTATCAGTGATATTTCTACGTGTCTTTGTTGTATCGAAAAGATTTTCTTGAAAAGTCTTGTCCCCTTGGATGTTATAACGTGAAGCATTATTTCCCGTGTCCTCAGAGTCATTTATTTGTGTGTGTTCCAGCTGCACTTTAGCTCTAAAATTACTTGTATCTCTTTAATTACCTGAGATGATGTCTTATCGGCAAATTTACCATTATATATGCTAAAAACATTAGTAACATTGCTTATTGAATCAAAAATACATACATGTACATGTAAAATAGCGCGTTGATTCAATGTATTGAAGGTACGAGATGCTTTCTAACAACGCTTGTTAGTGAGGAAGCTACCAAGTTATGAAGGAAATGTTTGGAGGTCTACGTCAAAGTTGTTTTAGAATAAAAAGAACACAGTTCTATCATTATTCTATTCATTATTCTGTGTATGAGTATTCAAACTGTTCATGGGACTTTAAGTAAAAATATACAATGAATTTATGAAGCAAAATTTTATTAGCAGTCATTCATGCACAAAGAAGCAAATTAGTCATTATTGAGACCCACAATTTAGGACTCCATATTTGGTAACTGTACCGGGTATAGTAATGGTCTCGTCAACATCTGCTTTACATCTTAGTATCTGGAAAACAAAATGGTTAGCATTATTCAGTTTTATATAACGACTATGTAACAAAAGTCACCTTATATAAATATAAAACAATGACCGATTAACAAATATTAAGTGCATGTAGTTAAAGCTCAAAAACTGACTCTGTTCTTACCATTTTAGATGCGTAAATCTCCTTGTGTAAAGAAACTCCAATATGATTTGCAGCAGCGGTCATTACGCGAAGCG
>JAUMHA010247481.1:4297-15337 GCA_032359765.1 Saxidomus gigantea | reverse complement strand
CCAGTTTTGCATTGTACCTCTACTTAGTTTATTACCAACTAGGGTCCACTTTCTCACAGGAAATGCAGACTCTTTATTATGAGGCAATAGCTTCCATGATAGTTGTTATAAAAATGAAAAATAATTTAAAATTTATGGAAATGCTGGAGATGGGTGGCGCGGTGGTTGAGTGGTTAACTCTCTGGACTGCCAGACCGGAGGTCCCCGGTTCGATTCCCGGCCGAGGCACTGGAAATTTCAGAGAAGCTTTTCAGTGTTTCCCACCCATCTAGAGATGAAGTGGTTAGAAACCTAGAGGAAGTCATTCGTGTATTGGTGCTATACACACAGCACGAAAAAGAGCTAGGGTCTGGTACCCGGATTCACTTGTACGTGCATCTGTCTATTCAACCTGCATCTGTCAGGAGTCTTGGCAAGTTCACCCACAGAAAAATCTCAGGGTCAGATTAACAATCTATAGAAGAAATGCTGGAGATTATGATTTAATGATGCAGACAGTTGTTAAACTTTTTACGTGAGTGTATTGAGAGATGGTCAGACTTTAAAGTGATGTTAGTTCAAAATAATATTTTGTAAGTTTATAAAACTTCATTTTGCAGCAATAGTATTTTATGAATTAGGAAAAGTATTGAAGCAAGTGTTAATAGTCTGGATATAGATTTTTGCATTTGTGCAAGAAATCAATCATTTAACATACAATGTATGTGTAAAACATAAGGTTAATGACTTTATAATCAAAATCTGTTTGTTTTTCTTTCAGTTTTCTTTTACAATTTTGGCTGGTAAGTTATCCATTCCTCAGTCCATATTAAAATCAAGATCCTGAAAGTTTGGTGTATTGTGTTTGAATAAAGTATTGTTCACCTCAGGATCAGAAGGTCCCGGGTTCAATCTCCACAAGAGCCAAGTAGTGGTAATGACTGTAGGCAAGACACAGATAATTCAACATTGCCTTTCTCTCTCCAAGATTGATTTCATCTGGAGTGAGTCTCGAGAGTGATTTGAATATGTTGTAAGAACTTGCATTGCAGTTGAGAGTAAAAAAACAGTATAAATTCATAAAGACTTAGTATTGTTAAAAATAGCAAGCAGATTTAAAGAAACATGATAGTATGTAGTAATGTAATGCGAAATATTGATTTTTTGACATTTCTGGCATTATTTTATAGTTGATATTTGAGTGTAGCCAATGAGAATCAACAGTTTTGCCAAAAGCCTTTTATACATGTATATGGTTTGTAATATTCATGTATTTAATCATTGCAAACACGTCTATGTCTTGAAAGGTGTAGTTTGCATTAGGATAATCTCACTGACAGGAATTTAAAATTTCTTAAGACAGGCTCTAGAGACTGTAAGACACTCTCATACAGTCTCTATAGCCTGTCTTAAGAAATTTCCCTTATGTTCTTTTGTTCAAATTTTCTGATAAATGTGCGTACAATCTTACTTAATAATAAAAGTTTGATGAAGTTATTTCCAATCTTTATTTAGGCCAGATTACGGTGTTGCGTCCCTGAGTACTATACTGGATATGGTAAAAGTGATGCAGTTTGCGGTGTCCCAGGGAAAAGTTGCTGTACATTGTCATGCAGGTAGAGGTAGGTGAAGCGTGTAATTGCATGTTTATGTACATTGTAAGTGATTTAAAGAAATCAGGATCGAACATCCTTCCATGGGAAACTAAGTTCCCTATAACATTATGCTTATGTCTGATCTTGTCAAATCTTTAAGATGAACCTCAAAAGAAAAGTATAAGAATATCACTGTCTGTCTGTACATTAGTTTGTTAGCTAGCTTGGTTGTTAGTAAGGCTTGTTGTTAGTAAGTCTCCGTCAAAACTCATGTATTAAAGGGAATTGAATAAAAAGACTAAAGGGTATTCAATAAAATCTGTCACAGATATTTAACATGGATGGAAAACGGTGTATCACTCACAAGAGACAGACAGCTTTTACTGATAAAGGAAATATGATGTCCAAAAATGTTATAAAACTGTTCATAGTTAACCTGTAAACATGGTAAAAAAGAATTAATAAATAAACATGTACCGGGTATCAGTTCGGGAAATAGGAAGAGAATGAAGCATAAAAATCTGGTGTAGAAAGAGTCGGATTAATAGTTTAATAAATAATTCAGAATGGAATTTGTTGTTTAGGAAGTGTTTTATATTTGCACTTTGTAGTATCATATCACTGATTTATTTTTATTCCAGGAAGGACAGGCGTTATAATTGCCTGTTACCTTGTGTTCACAAATAGGATCTCAGGCAGAGAAGCAATACATTATGTTAGAGAAAAAAGGTTTGATATTTAACACTGTAACTATGTTATATCATTGGAAATAGTTATTCATTTTAAATGTATTATTAGCTCTTACAGGATTCTCACCAATGGTAATATCAGAGAAATATTTCAAAGTAAGGGAATTATTAAGGACTTTTGAAAAAAGCGGGACTTTTTTTATTTTAAAAGATGTCGTAAATTTGTTTATATGTCTGTAGATCAGTGTTATGAAAAATTAAAGGCATTTTCTTCATTTTGGCAATGCTTCAGTTTCATTGTAGAAAACTGGAACCCACTTGCCAATACAACAATTAATTCCAGCCAGCAGACTGTATCTCTATAACCTGTTGTGCTGAAATGATTCTTGAAATGTTGATACACATCAGAAATAACTTGTTTATTACATGTACTGAGAGTTATGGTTAGCTCCCTTGGACATGAACTAATTGTAGTGTTATGATAATTATTCTTCTGAATGTATTTAATGCAGACTTTTGAAACTATGGAAATATTAATCATCTGGGATTTTTCTGTGAACATTTAAAGTTATTTTTCTTTACTTACATGCTGGTAGTCGCATAAATGATAATATTCACTATTGGAGGTAGACATATTAAATTTTACACCTGTTGTTTTCATAACTATTTAGTAAACAGATTTTATCAAGCAGTGAAGTATCATTATATAAGATCAGACAAATTAAAGTAAAGCTGACATCTGTCTATTTTTAGGCCAAATTCTATCCAGACCCGGCAACAAATGCAGGTTATTGAAGAGTTTGAGCAGTATCTAAGGCCGTTTAGAACGGTCTACGCCTCCAGGTAATATTTGATAAAGATGAATAATTGTTATACTTCCCAGCATGAGCTTGAAAACTTTGCTGTGCTTAATGACAACCAGCAGTATGGTTTTTTGACATGTGTAGATTCAGATCATTGTTCACAACCAAAGTCTTACAAGGATATGAACTCTCAGCTTAAGGGCCTAATCTAAGCTGAAAGTTTATTCACACAGATATGTAAAAGTTTGTATCTTTGCCAGGGTAAGCTTTTCTAACAGATAATTGTCTGTCGTCCCTAGGGCGTTGTCTGCAACATTTTTGATTCAAAGATTGTTCAAATTATGACGCCCTGATCAAAATTGACCCCGCCCGGGGGTTCATTGGTTTTACATAGGCTTAATAGAATAAACTTTAAAAATCTTCTCTGAAACCATGGGGCCTAGAGTTGAGATAATTGGCATGTAGCATTGCCTAGTTGACCTCTGCCAAGTTTGTTAAAATCATGACCCCTAGATCCTAAATTGACCCAGCCCAGGGAGGTCTCTTGATTTTACATAATAAAAACTTTAAAAGTCTTCTTTTCTGAATCCACAAGGCCTAGAACTTAGATATTTAGCATGTAGCATTGCCTTGTGAACCTTTACCAAGATTGTTCAAATTATGACCCCCGGGTGAAAATTAACCCTTCCCTGGAAGGTTTCTTGAATTTGCATAGGCTTATATAAGGAAAACTTTAAGAAACCACAAGGCCTACAGGTAGAGCTTTAGATATTTGGAATGTTACTAAGCGTTGTGTAGTGGACCTCTACGAGTTATGTTAAAATCATGACCCCTTGTATTATTGGCAAATGATATACAGGTGAGCAATATAGGGCCATCTTGGCCCTCTTGTTTCATAATGTGTAGAAAGTAAGTAGACCTATACATTTTTTGTATAGTTTTATATAAATCGCTTGACATAATAAAGAAATAGACAAATTTTGGGTATAATATATTATGATACCAAACTTTGATCTGAATGTACACTTTATTCAGAGGACAAGTGGATGGTTTTTGCACAGCGAAGTTCATTTGTAAATAACATTACTGTAATTTCCAGACAATAGGCTGCTTCACAATATTGGCAGCACACCTGTGTTTTCACAATTTAGAAACAAAAATGAACGTACCCGGTATAGGCCACTCCTGCATATTGGTCGGGGCCAATATGCTGAAAATGGTGCATATATCCATGTGTTTAAAATGAGCTGCCCCTTTTTGTAGGACAGTTAATGCATGTATTTGTAATACAGTACTATTAGTTCATAGACCTACCAGATTTAGCAGTTCTTACATTATGTGTAGTTTTAACGATGATGCAATTCAGTTTCCATAGCAGAATAGTCATTTGATTTTAATTTGTTTTTCAAATTTCCAATTTAGAAAATAATGTCGTTTGGGCCCCTTTATATTGCCAATTAAAAAATTTAAAAGGTCATATAAGCCTACGAAAATTTTGACTTTTATATGTATAGGCTGCAGCATATTGTCCAGAACTTGTGGTATATTTGATTGACACCAAAGTCTTGCATGTTCAATATCTCAGACATTGCAATGAACTGAGATCTTACTGTTTCCTGAGAATGATATATATTTGCATGAAATAAGTATCAAATTTTGTTTGGAGTGTATACTTATTTTGGAATGTATGCTAATTTTAAATTAAAATTTTAGACTAGAAACTAAAACTTTAAGTTGGTACTGCAGTTTAATGTTGTAATCTTACTAGGGCTGGGTATTGCTAGCAAAAATGATATTGCAATATATTCAAAACATTTCAAAATCTGTTCTTAAGGGTGTAGGGGATATGTTTTTTGTCACAAAATTTCTTGTGAAATGCATTAATTTTTAGGATTTCTAAAATATGCTTGCTTTTCCTCACATTTTTTGTATATTTTTCAAACTATTCATTTACCTGAAGGCATATATGTTCAACTTTTGTGCGTCTATTAACTTCCAGGCATACTGTTGGAAAAGAGAGGTATTTTTCTGGAATCCTATTAAATAAAAATCTTTAGTAGTTCATCTTTCATAGCTTTGAAGTGGTAAATATCTACATGCTATGTTCATTATATGTTGTGAGATTTTATATGTACCAAATGTATCACTGTAGTTATCCTGTTTGATAGATTGTCCTAGTTTAGGTAGTTACATATGTAGAGAGAAGTGTTCCTTTTTGAAAACACTTGACACACTTGAGGCCACCAGCCCATAACAATATATGCTACCATATACCTTGTATACATTTGCATTGTGTGATGTATAGCCCTATCAAGAGAATATTTACAGATGAACTAATTCTTGTAATATTAACAATCCCAGTTATTAATTTCCAAGCAATATTTACCACATCATTTCTAATTACACTATTATTATAATACTAACAATACCAATGTGTGAATACAGTAATGTTTTAATATTGACAGTATCAGTTTACTTGTAATATTACCAAATACCAGTTATTTATTGCAGTAGACTTATAGTATTAATAATGCCAGTTTTTAAATACAGTATATTTATAATATATCATTACCTAATGGTCCTCTCCAAAGATTGTTCAATCATGACTCAGGGTTAAAATTGACCCCGCCCTAGAGCTCATTTAAATTTAAATTCAGATATATTGGAAAATCTTCATAATTCTTCTCTCAGACAAGACAATGTAGTATTGCCTAGTGGTCATGTACCAAGATTGTTCAAATCATACCCCTTAGGTCCAAGTTGACCCTACACCAAGGGTCACTTGACCTACTGACCTACTTTCTTGTTTTTTTTTTAGCTCACCAAAATTGTTTGCTCTTGTTTTGTGACAAAGGTAAAAAGTGGGGGCATCATTGTCCTATGGACACAGTTCTAGTATATTTACCTCGGTATCTCAAGAGTTATGGTCCTTGAATTACCAAAAAGAATCAGTTTTGGCTATTATCTTGAGAATTGTGAGAAAGATTTTGGTGCGAATTTGTACAAGTATAGTGCCCAGTTCTGGCATTATCTCCAACTCAAAAGGCTATAATTATCAGTTATGGAGTAATAATTCTTGTTGTGTTGAGGAAAAATTCCTTTGGAACTTCATCAACCCGTTTAACTTAATATATCAAAGCTGCTCGCTCACATTTTCAGGTGAAATTTTTTTCTCTCTTAACTGATTAATTCAAGAATAAAATGAAACAGTTAATGCTAGAATCAACAACAAAGTAAAAAGCAAGGCAGCAATTTGCGAAAATCCATTAAAAATGTTGGTGGGATTTGGTTTAACGGCAGCGCTATGCTGTATGTTTATATTGAGATGTTCAAAAGTGTTTGTAACAGTTTATTATTTGGTAGCATTTAATTTCAAATATACAGATAAACTAGACAGGAATTAATACTTGAACCTTTTTATTTGACTATTCATTCTAAAAAATGTTATTTTCATAGACTTCGGAAAACTTTATTTTTACACCAAAATCAAAGAGTTTCTTTTAGCACCTACTACAAATGTACTTAATAATGTCTCATATTAATCTTGAATCTTCTTTAGTACATATTTTATTGTTTTAACTTACTCTCCTTTTTATAAAAAAAAAAAGTCAAATGAAAGGAACAATGCGTCAAACAACGGGATGGAGTTGATTCGGTCCTTCCTGAACCTTTATCAGGATGAAATACTTTTATTGCAAACACAGTTGGTCAGTTATCATCAATAGGAGTTACACTTATTAATGACTTCTGCTTCTTTTTATACCTTTTTATGCCTTTTTTCATTTATTCACTGGTACTTTATGTAAATTGGTGGGCATAAAATTTCATGGAATTAGAATAAATGCCATATTGTTTGTGCTTAAGATATTGGATTTTTTGTCGAGCTCGCTGGTGGAGGCTCAGTGTAGTTAACACAATGACGGTCCCCTGTATGTCCATATGTCATAGCATGTGTCCATCTGTAAATGCATTAGCTTGTCAGAGGCCTATTTTCTTCATGCATTGATTGATTTTAAACTGAATTGAAACAGTTGTTCACAACAAACTTTTAAGGACGTAATGTTTTTAAATGCACTGTATACATATAAATGTAGTTGACATCACATTTACTAATAGATTGTAATCTGTCTAAGTGGCCACCTAAACAAAGCAGACATTTTCTTTTTTTAGCAAGACACTTAACATGGCCAAAAGAATTTAAAACCGGATTAAACAGATAAATTTCCAAGTGTTTTTAGATAAAAAAAGGCAAGATGATAAATCTGAAAAACACAACACTTTCCAACCGGCCTTATCCTTTTTTGCATTGAGACAGGAAACTTACATGTTTGTTTGGCCTAACATTAGGTGTCTTGTTGATACATAAGAACTCAACCTAAGTTTGTCCTGGGATATACTCAACTTGGCTGCTAGTCTTAAATACAGGCTACTGATTGTTATAGTATCTATAGTATGCTTACACGTTAGTTGAGTCATCTCTAGTTAAATCATCAGCTGTACCACTCTCTTAGTGGTGAAATTAGCTCTTCGATCTTTATGTTTATACCAATTTATTTTAACTCGATTATGAAGAAAGCTTGAAGCTTATCGAGTCACTCAAGCCCGGTTCCTGGAGAAACCAGTACTAGTGTCATATGAGGAGGTACGGTTTCCAGTGGGACTCGAACCCCCAACCTACAGGGTGAGCAGCAGACAACTTAACCTCTACACCATTGCTCCCCTTTCTTCAATCTATGATTTTGTTAATACAAATTTAATGTAGCAGAATATGACAGAAAGCTTTAAAGCTGAAAAGTTGTTACATAAACTGACTGCCTGTACATGTTTACAATATAACTGACATACAATGCAGTGAACCAAAAGGTGACAGATAATGTTAAGGAGGAACAATTCTGTAAAGAGGGTTAGAAACATTTGTGTTTAATGGGTGTGTTTGATTTACAGGCAGAAAGGAAGTCATGAATTTTCACTACAACAGTTTATGAACAGACAGCGACACATTCTACATGGTTATGAAGCTCGCAGACTTAAACATGTGCCAAAGGTAAGTGATCTGCAGACTTGAAGATGTGCCAAATGTTGAGATCTGCAGACTTGAACATGTGCCAAATGTTGAGATCTGCAGACTTGAACATGTGCCAAAGGTAAGCAATCTGCAGCCAAACGTTAAAGATCTGCAGAGATCTTTGTGAATATAATAAGTCCTGTTCCTGTAGGAAATTTTAGCTTGCCACCAAGGTACATTGTATTACTGTCTTTTCTGGCGAGAACATTTAAATCTTATTGCAGGAGCTAAAACCTTGCATACAAAAGGCAAAATAAGCTTATCTGCATAGTGTAATAAGTTAAACCCTTTTTGGCTGGTATTTTGAGAAATTAATCAGTTCGCGAAAATTGCAAACAGTTCCACAATTTAGCAAACTTTTCCACTTATATACAGTAAAAAAGGTAGAGGTAAAGTGTTTGTTTATTATAGTGTCACCCCTTCTTAAAGGGCCAGCCATTTCTGACTTATGAGACACCTTCTTTTTGAGCACATGTACCTCCCTAATCCAGGCACCAGGCAGGTAGGCATACGGTAACCATTATTGAATTAGCTGGCGGCACACCAACCGGCCATATCAGAACGAGCTCCTGCTGGGATTCGATCCTTCGACCTCCTGCTCCCAAGGCGGATGCCTAAACCACTAGACCAAGGGAAACGGTCATACAAAGGAGGACAGTATGTTGTATATTTGAGATAATTCTCACATGTTGTTAAAGAAATTCCGATGATGTTTATTTTGAATTAATTTCAGATTATTTATACAGTGTGTGAAAGGTTGTTAGAGCTTGCTAAGAAAGGTAGTTCTTTACAAAGACAGTTTGAGAAAACCACGGTACAGCAACCAATGAATAATTTAGAAAAGACTTTTTCTAGAATATCACAGCCATCCCCTGAGGGGTCAAGAACACCTGTAAAACAGACTACGTCAAAAGATTCTATAAATTCTGGAAACGGGAAGAGACGGTACAAACGTTCTTTAGCGGCTGCCCGCACTAGAAATAAAAGTATAAGCATGGAAGATTTAAGTAATGAATCATTTTTGTCTGTTCTGGACGATCCAGAGAAATTGTCAGTTGCCAGTTCAAACAGCCTGTTACAGATGAAAACACCAGACCTGAGTGAAGAAGAGGACGACGATGATTCGATAGTTTTTGGCAACAGCACCGTGGATATTAAATCTTTGGTAAATTCTGATAACAGGAAACAGAAAAGTGCCAATACAACTGTTCAGTGGAATGGGCGATCCAACTCTCCCGGTAGCGAGAACACGTCTGTTACAGGTACAACCAACTGGAGCATCGATCAGTCAATGACAGCTGAGATGTCGGAGGATCATGTAAAGACTGTTGCATATGCACTTTCTGCCAATAAGATTGAACCCTACGTTAGAGATCGAGTCAATGCCTTGCAGGTATCTATGGTTTATTCCTGAATAGGGCCCTGAAAGTTATGTAATTTTCAGAGATTCCCATGTTTTAGTGAGGACAGTATTCATTCTGTATGAAAAATTACTTTGCATGATCTGATGTGTTCTGGTGAGAGCACAAAATCATGCGTATGCCAAGTGAATGTCAAACATATATACATGTATACTGCAGCTTAGCTGACAAGTATGAATAAAGTATCCACTTTACAGTGAAATATATTTTAGCATAGTGTTGCAATAGACCTCTTGAATTAAAAGTTAACCTTGCCATCAAGTTCATATTCAGAGATCCAATAGATACTGCCCATCTGTTTATTGTAGTATAAATTAAGGTAATATACAATCATGATTTCCTATTGTACTAAAACTTGTATGTCATATTATTTCAGACAGCACTTAATGAAATGGACAATGCATGGACACAACTTGCTACTGAGGGGGATCCGCATGTACTGGGACTTCTACTCTGGGACTGGCTTGACCAACTCAAGGTTTGTACAATTTTATGCTTCTCTTTTTAGCTCACATAGCTTTGCCAGGCTGAGCATTTCTAATGGATGATTGTCATCCGTCAACATTTTGATTCAAACAACACCTTCTCTGAAACCACTGGGCCAATGTTGATGAAACTATGCAGGGATGTGCCTTGCAAGTTCTACCAAAGTTGTTCAAAGAATTCCATTCCATGCTGAACTCTGTTTGCTATGGCAAAAAATAGGAAAAACTTAAAAAATCTTCTCTGAAACCACAAGGCCGAGAGCTTAGATGTTTAGCATGTAGCATATTTTAGTGGACCTCTACCAAGATTGTTCAAATTATGACCCCCCGGGTCAAAATTGACCCTGCCGGGGCGTGTTGGGGAGGGGGGGCGGAGGAAGTTGGAGGGGGGTAGCTTAGTTTCATATAGGCTTATATAGGAAAAACTTTAAAATCTTGTTCTCTGAAACCACAAGGCCTAGAGCTTAGATATTTGGCATGTAATATTTTTTAGTGGACCTATACAAAGATTGTTCAAATTATGACCCCGGGTCAAAATTGACCTCTCCCGGGGGTCACTTGATTTCACATAGGCTTATATAGGGAAAATTAAAAAAAACCACAAGGCCCACAGGCAGAGCCTAGATATTTGGAATGTTACTAAGCATTGTGTAGCGGACCTCTACGAATTAAGTTAAAATCATGACCCCTTGTATTATTGGCAATTGATATACAGGTGAGCGATACAGGGCCATCTTGGCCCTCTTGTTATGTCTTCTGAGCACAAAAATGCTGACTGACTAAGTGGGGTTGTTTACCCTTGGTACTTGGCGATTGCCATATGACTGACCTTACGAAAATGCTTAAGGTAAGCTATTGCTTTTGTAGGATATCCATTGTCTGCAAGCTGGTGTGTAGTATCAGCCTGACATCTGATGTGTAGTGTCTGTCTGCAAGCTGGTGTGTAGTATCAGCCTGACATCTGATGTGTAGTGTCTGTCTGCAAGCTGGTGTGTAGTATCAG